>JAQQAE010014825.1:0-12254 GCA_029823295.1 Pseudamia nigra
CATGAGGATTAAGGGGTTTTTGATACTTCACAAATATCAAACACAGGTTCATTCTGATTCATGAATATGTCTATAAGCACATAAATGTACATGCTTTTGATCAGTGCCTACAGAGAGACTTGACCCTTTTCATGGGAATTTTAACTGTGAGGTTGACCTTTTTTATGATCTATTTGTTCCTATTATTTCCGCCATTGAAAACAAATAGGTTTTACAGTGGACTCAGGTTAGTTTCACTTAGCTCAGTCTACTGGACATAGATCTCTTATGGTCTTTCCAGAGATGGAAATGTATTCAGTTATTTAATGTACAAGTACACAATTCCACCATTAAATATTTAAATAGATTTGTGTATTTCTTAGTGTGTGTTGAAGGCTTAAGTTGGAATCTCTAATCAGAATTATTTCAGACAGACTGAAGAAATAGCTCCCAGGTAACCAAACCACATATTTATTGACTGGACTGTGAAATGCATTATTAAACTGTGAAACT
Organism: Pseudamia nigra; assembly: GCA_029823295.1. NCBI lineage: Eukaryota > Metazoa > Chordata > Actinopteri > Kurtiformes > Apogonidae > Pseudamia > Pseudamia nigra. The sequence continues at coordinate 493 of JAQQAE010014825.1, forward strand.
TCCAAAAAAAGTGTCAAATTTCCAGTGATACTAGAAGTCCCTCCAATATCGAGGGCTCTGGGTTGGCGGCCATCGGCCCTGATAGGTTAGGGTTATTGGACAGTGGAGAGACAAAAGAAAATAGTAGAGATGGAGCAAGATATCAGCTACAAACTAGCCACCAAATAGAATGCAGAATCCATTGAGTAGCACTACCTATGTCAAAAGTTGACAAGATGGAAGTGATCAATAACCATGGCATGTTTGAAGTAAAGTGGATTGGACACTTTCAATCTACTGTATGGTGTGTAAATAGCCTCTGAATTTGTTGTCATAATGATTTCAACTCAGTACTTACAAGTTGCATTAGTGATGAGTTCAGACAACGTGTTGAAAGGTCCGCTGTATGTGATGACCAGGGCGGTGTAAATCCTTCCGGCTGACAGGCCATCAATGTGAAATGGGGATGTGATGTTGTTTATGTCTGTGCCATTTAGATGAATGCTATAACGCTCTACATTTCCTGGAGGTTTCTGCCAAAAAAACACCATTGAATTGTTGGATCCTTCGCTGGACATGCTGGGTTGCACTGCTTCAGGTTCTATTAATATGAAAAGGGGAAAGAATTAATGCCAACCTTGACCATTTTGAAATCAAAAACATCACCAGTAAGTAATCATAATTCTTACTTGTGTACTGTGAGGTGCAGTTTGGTGCTCCTTCGATGTGATTCTGTGCCCTGACATAAACACAGAAGTTGCAGTTTGTCCCAGGAGTGAGATCTGACATCTGAACAATCTCCTCATCCACCACTTGGTTTGTAGATCCACAGCCAGATGTTGTTACCAAATATGTGTATTCAGTCTTGTACTCGCGTGGTTTCGACCAAGACACACGTATGGAGGTGGTGCTGTTGGTGCTAGCCGCCAAATGCTCAACACTGTAAGGCCCTGTACACGGAAAAAGAGTGTGACCTTTTATCTCAAAAAAAGCCTCCTTATACTGTACTTGGTTCATTTCTTAGTTTAGTAATTTTGCACTGTGATACTTGCATAGAGCAGGTGTCAACAGCCTCTAACAGCACAGAATAAAGCTGTCTGATATATTCTGATTGACATGTAAACATCTGCAGTCACATATTCATCATAGAAAAATATGTTACCGTTGATAAAATATATTATGACACAGACATAATATATTTTAATCCTCTTAAATAACTCAACAATGTGTAAAATACAGTGAACAGAGTTACGAGCATTTTGGTGCTATGATTCATTTCTTCTTTTCTATTTTGACATACCTGACAAAGTATGATTCTTGGTGAGTGAGGTTAAATCCTACAAAAACCAGAACATAATTCCTAATGTCTGATTAAATATTTCATACGTGTGTTACAGGTTTTTCTCTCTTCTCTTTCGGTGTTGGTCAGTGATTGAAGTGCACAATTTATCTCCGCTACTGACCCGCCCATCTGGGTCTGTTTCTTCTGAACCTATAAGAATCCTATCAGAATGATCACTGCTGGCTAACTCCTGATTTAACCTAACCTCTACAATTAAATAGATGATACAAACATACTGCCAGGAGGTTATTTGTTTAATTGACCCTCATCCAGTTGGGACATTGTGGTACGTGTCTATGACTGGTGCTGGTGTGACTATTTTTTAACTCAAATATAATTAATCCAACAATTACGTGTGTTATAGGTTCATGTTTATATTACACTTGCATATATGAATTCAATTGGAGTTATCGCAGCAGTGATTTACTTCCAGACTACAGTTTATGAACTTTATTTGATGCTTGTGAATCGGTTCATCTGAACGTTTTCTATTGGATATTTTATGAGTGTAATCCCTAATTTTTAAATAATGGTGGCATAAGACTGTCTGTTGAATCACAATACAACAGTTTTTATACCCAAATCCATTTCTGTGCTGGTTTGATAAATGATGGCCATTATATGGTAAATCATGTGCATTTTAGCTGACATTTTAAAACCAATGTGTTTTTTTATTTCACTAATTTTTGTTCAGTTTTTTGTTCATTTTTATTCATTGTTTGTTTTTATTTTGGTATTTGTTGTTATTTTGTGTTTCATTTTTGTTCTTTTACTTGATTTATATTCATTTGTGGTATGTTTTCTGGATTAGTGAGTTTAGTGTTGTCTTAAGTTTAGTTACTATTGACTGCTTGTTTTATTTATTTTGATTTAATGTGGTGACAGCTGGGGTGACTTTCTGAGATTTTATAATAAAAATAGCTCAGAATAAAATATTTAAAGTCTCATGAGCCACTGAAGATGAACCTAGAGGGAACCTAGAACCAAAAGTTCAATAATTCTGGTTTCGGGTTAATTGTTGTTCAACAAAAATTAGTGGTAATTTAAACAACTTCATGAAAATTCATTATATTTTGTCATCAAATGGTGTCTCGTAACCATAATACTGCTCCTTACATTCAAGGTCCCATACTGTGAAAATCCATCTTTATTGGGTTTTGTGGTCCATATGAACTTTGTGATGTAAAATAAAATCTATGAACATAAATATTGTCAGTCCTGAGAAATCCATACAATATGGACAACATAAAAATCAAGCCAGTTTCAGTTTTTGTAATGAGTGACAACACAAACCATAAGCAATTGTAGTCAAGTTAACGTGCATCAGTGCCACCCCTGTGACCCTGTAGAAGTCATATACAGTGGAACCTCGGACAACGACCGCATCTGACAACAAAAAATTTGCATACCGACGAAAAAAACTGCAAAAACATTGAACCTCATAACGACAAATTATGCGGACAACGACGCCCGGGTCAAGCCTGCGTCACTTCCGGGTCTCGGTGAGAATGACCTGGAAGTCAGAGCACTAGCGGCTAGTGAAACAACAAAAGCAAAACCAAAACAAAACAAAGGCAAACCAAATCAATGCACTTTATACTTAACAGACACATGAAAGCAATACAGATATAAGTGTAAGTGTCCAAATTAGAATATTCCCAGGTCATTGGAAAGACACGATGTGACTGTTTCACCCCAATATGTTATGTTTCAAATCTTATGAGCAAAGGAAAATGTGACTTAATTTCCACACAAATGTCTACAGAGTCCCATGCCTTAGTGCACATCACTACCATCCAACAGCTGAAAATAAATAGATTTCATTTCATTTTGACATATCACCATTTTCCTATGATCTCTATCTTGTCTAAACAGCTCACGTGGAAGACATCCAATACATACTTGTGAAGAAGGAAACTGCTTTCATCTCAGCTGCACGAGTGCCATCTGCTGTTTGTGATGTGACACTGAAGCTGTAGTTGGAGCCTGACAGAAGCCCAGCCACTGTATAGGTCATGTTGGAAACTTCTTCAACAGCTAAAATATTGGAGTTGTTTGCAGCTAGCAGCAGAAATCTGTAGTCATATTTGTGTTCTGGCTGTGTCCACGCCAAGGTGACAGCATTAGTGGTGATGTCAGTGGCGTTCAGTGAGGTGACAGGATATGGTCCTGTGAGAGACAGCAAACAAAAGGTTTGAGTTCAGGGACTGGGATTCACTCTTGGAATTGATTAGTCACATATGTCTGGATCTTACTGGGACATTTTGAACAACATTTTCTGATAAAATGTTGCATAAATTCATGCCTTTTCCATATAGGTTTATGAATGAAAGAAAACAAAATATTCCAGAAAATAAAATAAGCCAAACAAAACAAGCCAAAAAAAAGTACAACATTGAATAAAATAAGCAACAAAATGGACAAAATTGATTAACACTGCATTTTTGTTTTTACTTGTTCAATGTAAAATTAGTAGGATGGTCACCATGTAAAGTCAAAGTGAACAAAATAAATACTAAATGAACAAAATTATCTAACAAAATTAGCTAACAAAATTAGAAAAATTTATAAAAAGCTGAACTAAATAACCAAGAAAATAAAGAAGAATAGAAATTCTTAAAAATGTTTGCAGATGTTTTCGGACTTTTCCATTGCTTTTAACATGATCCAGCCCAGGATTCTGAGGGATAAGCTGAGGACAATGGGGGTGGAGCCCACAACATTGGAGCACCACAGGGAACAGTCCTGCTTCCGTTCCTGTTCACACTGCACAAAGCTGACTTCCAACACAACTCGGACATTTGCCACATACAAATGTACTCCGATGATACTGCGTTTGGTGGCTTGTATGAGGACAGGACAGAAAGAGTAATACAGGCGATTAACAGCTGCCTTCACTTCCTGGAGCAGAGAGAGCTGTCTCATTTCAAACACGTCAAAAACCAAGGAGATGATTGTGAACTTGGCAGATTCAGCCCCCCCCCCCCACCACCACCAGCCTGTTCACATCGAGGCAGAAGTTACTGAGATCATCCTGTCCTACAAATATTTGGGAGTGCACCACGACTGCGAGCTGAGCTGGTTACGTCACACCATAGCTGCATACAAAAAGGGGCAGAGCAGCCTATTTTTATGCACAAGCTCCTGTCTTTTGATGGGAGCAGTAAAATGTTGCACGTGTTCTATAACTCCAGCGCTGTGTTCTATGTAGCTGTCTGTTGGGGGAACAACACAGCAGCGCGGAACAGGTGGGACTCTCTGGAGGAAGCTGTTGAGTACACCTTGTGCATGAGGAACAAGGTGTACTCTGTCCTCAATAACTAACAACACCCTCCATGGGACTTCTTAATACCTTAAACATTGTTACAAGGATATTTTTAACCAATAATTTATTGATTGATTTATTTTACTCTGCTTTTGTAAAAGTAAAAGATTATATAACACGCGGTGTTCACAGCATTGAATCAGAGTGAACAAAATAAACAATCCCCAAATTGAACAAAATAATCCATAAAATAAACAAAATAATCCTTAAAATGTACAAAATAATCCCAAAAATGAACAAAATAATCCCCAAAATGAACAAAATTATCCTTAAAATTATCCTTAAAATTAACAAAATAATCCCTAAAATGAACAAAATAATCCCCAAAACAACAAAATAGTACCTAAAATAAACCAAATAATCCCTAAAATGAACAAAATGATCCCTAAAACAAACAAAACAATCCTTCAAATAAATAAAATAGTGCCAAAAAAATGAACAAATTAATCCCTAAAATAAGCAAAATAATACTTAAAATGAACAAAATAATCCTTAAAAAAACAAATCTATCAATTAACAAGGTACAATAGGTGTTTCCACACTCTAAATTTACAAGTTTACAGAATTCCACTGTTTCTTCATCTTAACCCACATTATTAATTTAACTCTGGTGTGATGAGATGCATGTTCCCTTACGGGTGTAGTTTTCTGCAGTCATTTCTGTGCTTGTGTAGTTTTTCACTCCTACAGTAACCACAGAGATGTTGTAGGGGCTTCCAGACTCCAGATATTCCAAACCGAACCAGTTGTTTTGGATGAGAGATGTCCTGTTGGACGTGGAAACTATGAAGCGGTACTGGTTCCGGTCCATGTCCTCTGGAAGACCCCAGGTGAAATTGATGGACCGCTCAGCCTGAGATGTGACAGTGATGCTCCCTGGAGGATTAGGAACTGTAACAGGGAAAAATAATACTCTGATTAGGGCTGAGAGATGTGTCAAATGCATTCTGTTCTGATGAGATGTCCAGCGTTACAAGTCACAGTAATGTCACTCACATGTAGCGTTGCAAACTCGAGGACTATGACTCTGACGCTCTCCGATTTCGGTGATCACCTCGGCACAGTAAAGCAATCCTGGTCTTAGCATCTCAAAGGTCGTGCTTAGAGTGCCATTGCTCAGGTCTGTCTTGTTTCGATGCAGCTGAGAGTCTCTGTAAAGCAACACAGTGTAGGAGGCCACCTGCCCACCTGTTTGACTCCAGCTCACAGTCATCATAGTTGTGGTTCCAGTCACTGTGATGTCTCCAGCTGGTTGAGGAGCTGGAAATATATATATATATATATATATTATGATGAAAAATATATTTACCAACTTCATAGAATTAACAGAATTTTTAAAAATCCACTTTAAGGGTCACATACGAGACAGACTGTAAAAAAGTGTTTGCCCCCTTCCTGATTTCTCACACTTAAATGTTTCAGATCACCAAACAAATGTAACTAATAAATGTAAGAAAACACAAGTAAACACAAAATGCAGTTTTTAAGGAAAAACTACATGGTCCTGTGAGGTGTGGTCAAATATGCATTTTTTTCTATGACAAATGTAGCTGAGTATACTGCAAAACAACTACTCTCAGAGTACATATATTATTGAAAAATGCTACCAGGGTACATGTAACAGAGTACATGTAGTATTCTGTATTCATGGTAATTGTGTTCAATGATGCAGCTACAGAGTGGAGAAAACTTCAGACAGTGAACAATATAGACGCTTTGACAACGTACATGTTCTTGTTGATGTCGTTGCCTCATCAGACTCGACTCCTTCGACGACAACGGTTACACCTAAAGTGTACATTTGTCCTGCTGTCAGGTTGGTGAAGATGTAATTCTCAGCTGCTGTGGAGTCAGTAGGTCCATCCACCACCCTCACCAGGTACATGTATGAAGGCTTGTGATCATCTTGTGTGACCCACCTCAGCTCGATTGCAGTTACGTTTACCACCGTCGAGAGGTTGGTCACCGCATTGGGCTCTGCAGCAAACACAGCATGAGGTTATCTAACATTATGTGACATATGTATTTTGAGGATGTGAGATATTTTATGATCACAGACTCTTGTCTCTACAGATGCTTTAGAGTCAATATGGTATCTAATTCAAAGCTGGAAAAATAAATCCACATCTCAATCATGCTTAGGTACTTTAGGTTTTAAATGTAAAAGATAAGAAGTAGTGTAACCATAAAAACTGGTTTTAATTTGTTCATTTATGATTTAGTGTGGTGAAGGCCTACAGATGCCAGCGTACATGATAACAAGACTTAACCAGATGAGAACCAGATTTAAAAATCAGTTTGAAAAAATGACAAAAATGAGCAAAAAGGTGAACAACATTGAAACGATTAATAAAAAGGAACACAAAGAGAATGAAAATAGCCAACAAAATGATGAAAACATTCATGGAAATAAACAAAATGATTAAGGAAAATTCACAAAAGTTTCAAAATCTCAAGAAAAGAAACAGAATAATCAAAGGAACACAAAACAGGGAAAATTGACAAAAATGTGTGCAGCAGGAAAAATAAAAAAGAAGTATGAAATAATCAATAAAATGAACAAAATAATGTAAAATGAACAAAAGTGACCTGCAGTAGTCACCAAAATTAATTAAATAGTTAAGTAAATGAACTAAATAATGACAAAAATGAATAAAATAGTACCAAAAAGGAACAAAATAATCTGAAATAAGAACCAAAAATGAATTTAAAAAAATAGAAAAGCAGTCAACAAAATTACCAAAATTTGCAAAATAAGCAGAAAATAAATTTAAAATGAATAAAATAAGGAACTGAACATACTGCAAACAACAATGTACAAAATAATTAAAATGAACAAAAAGAGAGCGAAAGTAGTCAACAAAATTTTAAAAATGATCATACAAGTGCAGAAAATAATTAGGAGAAAAAACACACTGTGCAAAATAAGGAAATAAAAAGAAGAAAATAAGTGAAATAAATTACTAAAATAAGGAGAATTATCAAGATTTTAAACAAAATATAAACAAAAATCATGCAAAAATAACAAATTTATCACAAGATGAAAAAAATATCAAAACAATAAACCAAAAATCAACAAAATAACCAAGACCATGAACAAAATACAGTAGCCACTTAAGTTTAAGCAAGTTCAGAGAAATTCAGATTTAAATGAAAGTCTTACTTGTGTAGCTGAATGTTTGCTCGTCAGTGGATTCACTTCCAGGGGTTAAAGTCGTAACACTGATATTGTATCTGGTTCCTGGACTCAGGTTATTCACATTGGTGCTGGTTGTGGTGACTGTATGGTTGTCAGCAACAGCTCCACCTATAGCGTCGTAGGTTTCAATCCTGTATATGTAATACGTCTTGGCGTCCACAGGTTCGGCCCATGTCACAGTCAGTGAGGTGTTGGACGCCGGCCTGGCTACAAGGTTCAGCACAGGGTTTGGTACTGTAAAGAAACAAACACATATCAAAGCTACAATTTTAATATCTATGCATAAATATAATAAGAATAATATACTACAAGTAATAACATACTAATAACAATAATATACATGTGGAAGAATTTTTGGGGTTTAATAATATTGACTGGTCATTTTTGTTTTCCTAAAATAATTCTGTTTCTGTTTGCAAATAAATGACACTAGCATGCTTTTGAAACGCTGTTAAAAATCTGGTACTCCTCAAAACAGCAATAAAAAAAAAATCATAATTTTGACCTCAACAGTATGTGTAAGTTATGGCATAATTCAAATAGAATTAAAAAATTATATACGTCTCATGTCACTGACTGTAATGCTTTTTTTTTCCATAGTTAGGTCCCATAATTTGGAAGAGAGGTGGGAGGAAGTAGGCAGAACTTAAGGTCTCTTAGGATCTAACTTTGGGGAAAAAATATATTACAGTCTATGTTAGGTGCCATAAGGTCAGGACTCAAACACTCTCTTATACAAGAACATAGTAACAGTGTGCCTATATGTGTCTTGATTTAAACATGTTGTACTTACCAGTATAAGCAGAAACACTGGCCCCTGTGCTCATGAAACCTTCTGGTCCGACTGTTTTCACTGTGATATTATACAAAGTCCCAGAGGAGAGGGATGATAGCACTGCGTATTTGTATGTGGTGAGCTCAGCTTGTAAAGCGCCTCCATTCTCGTAGGTGATGTTGTAGCTGATGTTCGGAGCTCCCGCCAGCACAGGATCAATCTCCCAGTCCAGATGGAAGGAGGAGTTTGTGATCTGGGATATTCTGAAGGAATGAGGAGGCGTGGGATCTAAGGGATGCAAAGGCAAATGATCAAAATATATACAAAAGTTCAAGGATTTTGAAATGCCCCATGATTCTCAGGAATCACAGGACAAGGACAAAAAGATGGGCAGGAGGCTGAAGGACATTCCAGCTTCTCATGGCTCCTATTAATACTAATGCTTACAAGAATCTTCACTATATTGTTAAAAACATTATACCCACAGCAGGAGGAGAGGCATATCATAAAAAAACATACAGTACAGTAAGTAGTGTGTAATATCATAACATGGGAGTCCTTACAGCTTCACATAGTGTATTCAAACAGGTATTTTGATTATTATGATCATTTTGTTGCTTTTTTATTTTTGTTCACTTTGTTGCTTTTTTTTTGTCAAATCAGTTTTGAACTTTTTTTTTTAACCACTGATGTTGCTTGATTTCTTCACTTTTGCAAATTATGTTGCTTATTTTGTTTTTGTTCAGATTTGATTTTTTTTTGTGGACTTACATTTAGCTTATTCTACTGTTTTTTGTTCAATTTCTTGATTAAATGGTTCGTTTTTCTAAATTTGCTTGATTGTTTACTTCATTTTTGCTTATTTTGGTGCTTATTTTGTTCATTTGTGGTCATGACCTCTGCCGAGGCATTAGTCTGTCAGTTAGTTAGTAAGTTACTTAGTTAGCAAGAGCACACAAAAAGTAATGAACAGATTTTTATGAAATTTTCAGGAAAGTGTGAAATGGGACAAGGAACAGATGATTACATTTTGGTGATGATCCAAATCACAATCTCAGTGCATTGCATTTTTTTGCACTGAACAATCAAAATCTCTGTGTGCACCGTGATGGAGGAGAAACCAAGGGAGAAACTGACTGACAGCTCGGTTTATGATCTACCACTGAAGGATTTCCATGATTTTATGAAGGAATCAAATGTCCAGAACATCCATTACAGTTTGAAATGTTCCTGTGTGAAAAGGACACAGACGCAGACGACTCACTGATGATGTTGTGATGATGTGAGAACAAATGTAAATAGTGAACTTAAAAGTGCAATGACATATGTCGAATGTCATTAAATTTGTAATTTAATTGATTATTTTGTCAGCTTGGTTTTCTAATTTAACTCAATTTACTCCTACTCACTGAGCTCTGGGCAAATGTAACTGAGTAAGAGTAAAAAGTATTCTGCAAAATAAATGCTCTCAGAAGTGCATTATCTGAAGGAACTACTCAAGCACATGTAAAGGAGTAAATGAGTTGAGTACCATAAGTGTCTTGGGTACTAGCTACATCCATCTGTTAGTCATTGGGCAGGTGAGCACAAATATGACACAGTTACATATACAGCCTGACAACACCATACTCTAATCCTAGCCCCCTTGTTATCCTTAATAGCGTAGTATGAATAATGGTTATACAAACCAACCTTAGGAAAATTATAAAGCAATAATTATGACGGTTTTCAGTCTGCCCTGGTAAAACATATATTACATTTTAAAGTATTTAAACATTTGATCTGATTTGAATGTAATGGCAGTGGTCAGTGGATGCTAGACTTACCAGTGGCCAGTGATTTCTGGTTAGATGCACTGAAGTTTCCAGCTACAGCAGTAACTGTGATTTCATACACTCTTCCTGCTAATAACTGAGTGAATTGAGCAAAAAAAACATGTGTTGTTATTGATTTCTCATCTGATCCATTTGAGAGTTTTACTTCATAGTGATCAGTGCTTCCTCCAAGCAAACGCCACGTGATGTTCAAGTAATCAGTTCCACGTCCCACATCATGAATGTTGACAGGCTTCTCTGGATCTGTAAAAGAAACAAGTGCTTTAGTTCTCTTGTCATTGTTCAGTTAAAAAGAAAAGTACTGATTCATAATAGATCGCTCACTGAAATGAGAGTAATGGATAGAGTAAATACAGAAAAAACATGTCTGGCACAACATGGAATACAGTAAATAGGTAATCTATTGCATTATTCATGAAGACTATGAATGAATAACTGAATACAAACAGTGTGACTTACGTGTGTATGTGGAGAGTGTGTAACCCTCTCCTTGTGTTTCATTATCTCCAGCTATCGCAGTGATTATTATTGTGTAATTGGTACCAGGGGTCAGGTCACTGAACTCAGCAGCTTCAGTAGATGAATATGTTGTATATTGAATTCCATTACGGTTATGAATGACAAGCTTGTACTTGAGCACACGGCCAGCAGGTCTAGTCCAGTTAAGTGAGATGAAGGTTTTGTTAGAAGACACGCTGGATGCCAAAATTTTACCTGGCTCTGAAGGAATGTGGGAGAGAAGGTGGGAGATGAAAGGAGACAAGAAGAGACAAAAAGGAGAACAGAGTTACTTTAAAGGGCACGCAGGTGCTGAAGGATTATGTGATTAACATGATGTTGGGTGACGTGTTGAATGAAGTCAAAAACGCCATGGAAAGTGAAGGGATTTAAATTAAGAGCTGAGTTAATTTCAGTCTTCTGCAGTAGTTACATTCAGCACTAGTTGAAAAGCTGACAAGCATGAAGCACAAACAGGTATTTTAAAGAGGGCAGAAGGAGTCATGTTATTAACATTTAAGAGGACATGTTTCATTTGAACTGCCACTCTTACTAAAATGTCAGTCACAGAACCATCCTTGGTGAATAATGACGTTCAGCATTGCATGGATTCTTAAAAATACTGACACACTTACTTGTGTACCGGGAAATACTTCTACTCTGTCCATCACTTTCACCTTCACCTGCTACTGCAGTAACATTTATTGTATACCGGACACCAGCAGTCAGGTTAGTAATGTTGATAAATGTGTCATTCACATTATCACTCATGTTGTTAATTCCATCAGTCCATTGGACTGTATAGAAGG
>JAQQAE010014826.1:0-12253 GCA_029823295.1 Pseudamia nigra
CTTCGAAGATGATGGTTCCCCACTATCCTCATATCACTTGTTGCCAGCTGAAACATAATCACCCATGCAGAAATTATTCAATGGGAGGCTTGTACCTATTTGCTTAGTTAAATCCAGATGGTGACCTTTTTTTGGCCAGGCACTGTATTATGTATTTATGTTTGTATGTTTGTATGTATGTATTTATGTATGTATGTTTGTTTGTTTGTATGTATGTACATGTATGTACAGTATGTATGTATGTTTGTGTGTCTGTGTGTATGTATGTATGTATGTTTGTATGTATGTAAGTAATAATAATAATAACAATAATAATAATAATAATAATAGATAGGATTTATATAACACTTTTCAAGCCTGCTTCTCAAAGCGCTGACAATAAATCTGTTATTCATTCACTCCCAGTGGTGGTAAGCTACATCTGTAGCCACAGCTGCCCTGGAGCAGACTGACAGAAATGTGGCAGCCAATTTGCACCAATGGCCTCTTTGACCACCACCAAACATTCATTCAGATAGATGATTATTCACAAACTATGGGCAATTTAGAGTAGCCAATTCACACAGTACATGTTTTTGGTTGTGTGAGGAAGCCGAAGTACCTGGAGAGAGCCCATGCAGACATGGGGAGAACATGCAAACTTCACACAGAAGGGTGTATATGTACTGTATGTATGTATGTTTGTTTGTGTGTATGTATGTTTGTATGTATGTTTGTTTGTTTGTGTGTATGTATGTATGTACAGTATGTATGTTTGCTTGCTTGTGTGTATGTATGTATGTATGTATGTTCGTGTGTATGTATGTATGTTTATTTGTGTGTAGGTATGTATGTATATTTGTTTGTATGCATCTATGTTTGTTTGTATGTATGTAGGTCTGTACGACTATATGTTTGTACGTATGTATGTTTGTATGTACGTATGTTTGTGTGAATGTACTGTATGTATGTATGTATGTATGTATGTGTGTGTATACATACATACATACATACATACATACTGTACATACGTAGGTCTGCAGGCCTGCTGCTTCCCAGTCTGGAGCGTGTGCGCTGTGTGGTGCTGACCATGGTGCTGAAATGGACCAGTACTGGTAATCTTGGTGAATCACGGTTTATGTTGTGGCTCGCGTTTTTCTTTTACGCAAAAACGCGTTTTCGGGGAATCCGCGAAACTAAACATTACACAGTGACAATTTGTCTGCATTTATGACACATATGTTTGAATATTCGCGCTTTCACGTTTGTATTCATACGGTCTGCCTGTGACGTCGAAGATAAAGACTCCGCTTCTGCTGTATGAGGTCTACAGGACTTGGTTTCTCCCCGTTTCCCCGCCACACCGACCCCAGTTGCTCCTGCCCACCGATGCTGACACACACTCCTCCTCCAGGCGGAGAGCCGGGCTTCAGCACAGCGGCTTGACTGACACATGCTGCGGTACTCTCCCCGCTCTATGGCCGTGGATTAGCTATATGCTAATATCGATAGGAGAGAGGAGCCAGCGGAGTCTAAACAGGCTCCTTTGCAGCCATGGCTGAAGGTGGAGAAGGAGAGGATGAGATCCAGTTCCTCAGAACTGTAAGTACATTTCCTGCCGCTTGTACTTCAATGGCTGCGCTGGTAGAAATATGTGTTTTAATGTTACTTTGAGTGAGATGATTTCTGTCGATTACCATATATCAGTTGACTGTCTTGGCAGATGTTTCACTCTCCATCCTTTGATAACCCACATGCCGTCTTGCAGATCTCAAAGGCGTTATAGTGCCCTATTGTTTTGCGCATCGGATACTGACAGCTATTGTCTTTTCTGCAGTCTCCCTCTCAAGAAGTTGACAGAATTTTTCCTCTGTCACGTAAAACTTATCTATGCACAATTATTACAGCACCGTTACTTTTAATTTGTTCACAGACGTTGTTTATGTTAAAACAACATATTACTTAATTTAAATGATTTACAGAATTAAAAGGTATATTTTAAATGTATTTGATACAAAAGGATATTCTGAACTAAATCCCATGGTGTAGTATAATAAAATGTGGGAATATAGGCTACCAGTCCAGACTACAGACTACAGTCGCAGGGTTCCTGTACAACAGCAAAGATCTCTGTAACTAATCTGAGGACAGCATTTGTAATAAATACAGCAGTCATGCTGTCAGTACAGCAGACTGCTGATAAAAAGTAGCTGTAGTTTTAGGTTAAGTAGGCTGTAAACTGTTCTTATATCACATGCCACATTACAATAAATATATTTGGCACTTAGTAGAAATGTCTTTGCTGTAGAGTTTTTAAGCATGGGAAGACACAGAGGAACACTTTTCCACTGATGACAAAGATCTCTGATGACGTGTCCTAGTCATCTGCAGTGAAACACATAACAGAGCCATGCAAATATAGTTGTCTGAAATAGATAGAGTAGAAGGCTGGAGGTCTTCCAGATAGACCCTAGACAGTAGGAGGTGTATGGTTGCACATGTCACTAGCACTGCGAGCTGGTGCTTTCCTATATTAATGTGCTCAAAGATGTAAAATCTGCACTTGTAAATCATGGTGACATGGTCACTTTAGAAGATATCCTCCTGCTGATATAATTTTAACATTAAATGTGAAGTGTTAATGCTGTTTTTTAAACCAATGTCACTTAATATTAATAAAGCAGATATCCAAAAAGAGACAGAGTAGCTTCATAAAACTCAAGTGACTTAAGTGAATTACACACACAATGCTTTGTAGTATTATTGCACTGAAAGGCTTTTGTATCCACAGGAATAGCTGTGATATTTAAAATGTACTTTCACTCAGAAACACCTGAGCATGCCTCCTTAACTGTCCCACAGACCTATGCTTTTAACCACAGAGGTCACCACATCAGGATTCGTGCTGCTCTAAAAAACAGCTGACATTTCCAAACCATCATGACTCCTCTCAGGGTTGGAACTTAAATGCCACTGATCCACAATATGAATTTTTGCAAAGCGGAGATATATGGATTTAGTATTTTTTCCTTGGCTCATTTTTTGGCTATATTTGAAGATATATAGTGAATTGTTTACCAAATATAATGCTAGCAGGAAAAAAGTAAGATGACATTGACTAAAATTAAACTGCTGTTGCTTTAAAAGGAGCTTAGAAGCTTGTTGCATCCCTTCACACTGAGAGGCAGCTGACAGGCTGCATGGTGTTGTGATGGAGGCTCAGTGAACGAGCTTGGTGTTCATGAGTGTAGAAGTGTGTATGTATCTGTGTGTGTGTTGAATGCAAATGCAGAGCTGTAGCTGTGTGGTGCAGTCAGGCTGCACCAGGCGTACCACAGCAGAGCACCGTGCAGAAATTATTCATCAGTCCAATCCAAGGCACAGCTGAACTATCAAGTGTAGATAAGGAGAACTGATGCATGAGTATGCACACGTGCACACATTTGTACATACCGTAGATAGATGTTTATCTACAGTACATGACTGAAGTCATTTCAGCAGAAATAAACACACACTGGGATACACATATGTTCATTCAAACACATGCATGCTGTATCGCACTGGCTCTAAACCTGCCTTTACATTGCTGTCACTTAAAGGCAAACAGTCTATGAGGATATGTAACAGATATATTTTTTACTGGCATCCAAATGTTGCTTGTTATTGAAGTCAAGGAGCTTGATAAAGCAGTTCACAAACTGGCTTTTCTCTAACAACACAAAGTAATTTCCCTAGAGTGGTAGCAGAAATTACCCCTGCCGGACTGCTGCCTATAAACCCAACACAGTGGGAGGAAAGAAAAGAAAGAGCGCAAGAGAGAGCGAAGATATCTCAGCCATGGGTAATTTGATGTTTCAGGAAGAGGAACGGTACTGATTGTGAGCCCGGAGATTGGGAGAAAAGCTTCCTCCAGACTGCTGTTTAATGTCAGGGAGGCCAAGGGGGTGCACGTTTTAATAGGGCCGCACATTCTACATGAACTTTATTTCTCCTGTTTGGAAATCGGAAATGTCATTTGATGCAGCACCTCTAGCAGCAGTGACTTCATAACAAGCAGTTTAGAGAAAAATCTGAATACAATATCAGCTTATGTTACATGGCTCAGGCTACTCATTATGTAAGAATAGTTTTCTAAATGAATTAGCCAACTGTGTGTGGTGTCATTAGAGCAGATGGAGAATGCAGGAAGAAGTGTGCAAACTTTTCCGTCCTTGTGTCTACTTTTTTCAGAAAACCATCTTGACAGAATCTATTTTATTAATATAAACATGGTCCCACATGATGTGTGATCCAGAGTTCCTGCTAGGTGAATATTAAATTCTGGTGATCTATTAGCAGTTAAAGCAGGAGTAGCAACGTTGTGAAGGCCAGACTAGGGTTGTGAGTAATGTATTGTGGCAGGCGTTGCCTTGTTTATGTGAAAACGCAGGTTTCACTTTGCATCCAGGTGACTGGCTGTAGACGCAGAAGTAGAAGTAACACAGAAGTGCAACAAGCAGACCAAAAAAAGAGAAAACCTGAAAAAGTATCCGACTGTAAAGAAGTAAAGCATTAATTTTGGCTGAGTCGTGTTCCTGTGACATCAATGGCAGAGCTTGCTGCCTCCTCACCCACTCATGTATCTGAGCACTCTGCTGGATGTCTGTTTTTTCCTTCCTTTGTTGCTGTTGCTCTTTTTTGCTCTGCATTGCTCAGCTTCTCTTTCCCTTTATCATGTATCACATTTATCGTCTTTTTCCAGCTCTTCCCTTTAATCTCAGTCTTTTATCTTTTTACCCTTGATTCTATACTATTCAGTCTATTGTGTTTACATGCAATTGACATGTGCTAGTATGTGCATTTTTATTCTGTGCTGTATGTCATGTCCTGCTGTACCTGTGGAAATAGTTTTGTGACATGTTTATGGGAGGAAGGAGGCCTTATTATCTAAAAGCACCACACTGACCCCCAGGTGATGAGCCCTTGATTTGCAATGCAGTCAGTGGTACATTATACTGTACTTGCTCTAAAAATAAATGGAAGCATTTGTAGTCATGATACATTTTTTTTTAGCAAGGAACATGAAGAACGAAGCAGATAGTTATTCAGACAGCAGATAGTTTATTGCTAAACATCGTCGCTCTGAAAATGACACATTTTGAAAACATATTTCATTTTTTCCATTTGTCCAACTACCTGTTTGATTTTAGCCCTGCAAGTGCGTCCGGTTTGTTTTACACTTGGTTCTGCCTCTTACTCTGTCAGTTGCCCTGTGTATAATTATTCGGGATTACCATGAAATTATTCCCACTGATGGGAATTCAGTTCAGCACATCATCACATCCCAGTTGACATTAAGGAGGGTAGCTCTAATGTTATTATGATGAGTTCTGATGTCATTTCATGGTTGGATTAAAAAAGTAATAGCTCAGTTTCATTAGCAACTGAAATGCATTTTGAGCATGGTGGTGCAGATTTGAGCACAAAGACTTGTAGTGAGCAGAATTCATCACACTGGCAGTACATTTTTGATGATTACAGTCATTGGAAATACTACCTTTTTGAGCCTTTTTGCCATATGTTTTGAACAGCTGTCATATTTACTGAGAACCAAAGCTGTGTGAATGTTTGACTGAATATTCTTTTATAATTTGTGTTTTTTCTTTTCTTTTTTTTTTTTTTTTTTAGATGTGCCACTAAAGTCTTAAATCTGATTGATTTATTGTGGCTTTTGCCTTGGATGAGCTGTGCTGAACTAATCAAAATGCTAATTTGTTACATGCATAAAGGCATGGTAAAGATTGAATACTATAGATACTTCCTTCTTCTGCTTTTCTCACACACATATACCGTATTGTATTTCAAACCCTCATCCTCACTGCAGTATTGATTTCTCTCACATCTCTCTTTAGCATCTGAGTCATTCACAATTCTCCATATTAGACTTTTTAAAACTCAATGTGCAGAAAAGTAAGTTGGTGGAATTGTTGGAGTGGAAATGTTATTTGGTAGAGGCTGTTTCCCTGCGCTTTGTGATGAAGATGGACAGATAAGATACACCTGTGATGCAGAGGAAATTAAGCCAACAGGCCTGCACAGAGACAACCCAGTGCAAAGCTGCTGTAATGAGCTATTGATCGTGCCACCAAATGAAGAAATTTCCTCAGTAATGTCGGTGGCATGCCGTAAGCAGGCCTGATTGATCTGGTGTTTTAGAGAGGATGGATATTTAATAAGAGAGTACAAAAGGTTTTCTTTACCAAAGGAGACCCTGCTGTTATTTTCTCTTTGGTCTAAAGCCTCCAGTGTGCTGCATAGATGTCATTTATGCTTTCAGCTATCATTTCAGGGGGCTGTAACCTTGTAACCAAGCCTTTGTGGACCTGTCATCTTATACATCTTCATTACTGACCCTGTTTTTTCTTAGGAACCTGCATCTATTATTATAACATAGGGCTTATATTAGTTCTGATTGACTTATTAATGTGTAGAGTACACAGATACTGTACTCAAGTAAAAGTATTGGTACTTTCTGATTTTAATGACTCAAGTATAAGTAGAAGTACTCATAAACGTAAGCACTTGAGTAAAAGTAAAAGAGCATTCATAAAAAACTAGCCAAGTATTAAGTATCTTCATAACATGGAATGTATTACAGCCTCATGTATTGCGTTCATTATTTTGTTCATTTTGTTAGTTATTTTCATTGATTTTTGTTCAGCTTTGTTGCTTATTTTGGCCATTTTTGTTAACTTACTTGAATATTTTGCTAATTTTTGCTAATTTTGTTGCTTATTTATTTTCAATTTCTCAATTATATTGTTCATTTGTGTCATGTGACCATTGTGATTCTTTTCGGCCTTTTGCTTATTCTGCCTATTTGTGCATATTATGTTAATGTCATCATTTATTTGACTCTTTTGTTCAGTTATCCTGATTATTTTGTTAATTTTGTTGCTTATGCTGTACTCTTATTTATATTCTGTTCAGTTTGTTGACTACTTTGTTGTTTATGTTGTTAATTGTGTTCATATTTTGTTCATTTTGTTGCTTATTTGTTAATTTTATTATTCTGTTATTATGTTTTTAAGCTTGTGCTCAAATTTGTTGCTTAGTTTATTAATTTTGATAATTTGCTTGATTATTTTAATCATTTTGTAAGTTGTATAGTTTTTTTTAAAAGTACAGCCTTTTTTACACCTACTCATTGAGCTGTCAATGTAACTAGAGTGCAAGTACATTTTTTTCATCACAAATTTAACTGAGTAAGAGGAAAAAATAGTCTACCGAAGAATGCTCTTAGAAATAAAATTTTTTTGAAAAAGCTACTCAAATATATGTAAAGGAGTAAATGTACTTGAGTACTACCCACCTCTGTTTTTAGAATCTACCTACCAGTTCAACGGTGCTTCATGTTTCAAACACAGCAGCCAATTTGGTTTTGTTATTGTTGTATGCATGAGGTTAATTGTTTCTCACACTAGAGATGAAACATTTATTGTATTGCATCTTGACTGCAGCGTTCCTATGGCAGTTATTACATTCAAGGATTGAAAGCGTGTCTTTTGTGCTCAGGCCACCTCCTGATATCCATGGTTGTCTTCGTTAGACAAACAACAATGCAGTGCAATTAATCCAACCACAACCACTGACAGCAAACAGAGATCAGAAATCATGAGTTTATTGTTCATCTTGTAGGCAATGGAGGATGTTTTAGCAAGTTAACCGTAGAAGTATCAGGACCCAGGCAGCATTTCTGGGCTATAAATGTCTGCTGTCATTGTATTAGTTCATTTCACAAAGGAATGTTTCAAGTCAGGAGTTTGTCAGTACAAACTAATCTAAAATTACAGTAAAAATGGGCATTACAAAAATATATTTGGATTGTAAACCTGTCTTTTTTCGATTGTAAACTGTTGCAAATGACTTGACATATCTTTTGGATTGCACACAACCAACCGCTGTGGCCTAAAAGCAAACAGAAAAATCAATCCATTTCAACAGGTGTAAATTTTACCACCTGGCTGTCGGAGGTATAAATGTCTGTATTTGATTTTGGATTGTATGGACTGAGTAGGGAGAGTAAAATCACACAGTTTTAGTTAATGTCTAATCTGGGGTGGCTTCAATACTTTGTTTTCTAGCAGAGCCATCTCTGCCTTCTCTCTGCACAGCCTTTCCACCACTTCTTGGCATTTCAATTTGGCTCACTTGCAGCTCACAAGCCTGTATTTCTTTCTGAATCTATCAATCAGAAGATCTGTAATTCTCTATGAAATTAGGGCATTAGTCACAGTCTGTGAACAGTCTGTCCCTACCAAAACTTGATGACTTTACTCATTACATTTCCTAATTTGTCCAGTGTCCAACTTTTTCAAGCTTGAGTCCAACTTTTGATCTGCCCTCACCTTTCAGGATCCAATTGCATTAAGACTGTTGAGTATTTATTCTTTTTACATAAAGTCAGTCAGGTATCTGTTAAGTTTGTTTTGAACTTAATAGATGACAGGAGTACACTCGCAGTACTCCAACAAGAAAAGAGGAATCACCTTAGGATTGTTTCTGCAGGTAAATCTCATTGTTGTCATTTATTTCTACTTTGTAAATCATTTGATAATAAGTGTCACTGACAGGGTGCACTACATGAGCAAGATTAAAAATTCTGGTGGCCACCTACAAAGCTTTTCATGGTCAGACGCCTGAAAATTTAGTCAAAAACACAGGATAACACCATAATAGATTCTATCAAACTAAAAAGCTTGATCCAGATATGGGCAACATTCTGGATATAATGATCTAGAATGCTTATACTGACAGGGGTTGAGAAAAAATTGCTACTTAAGGTAGTAAATAAAGTTATAGACATGCGACTGACACCAAACTGTAGTGGAAGTAATGTGACCACACATTTGATGTATCTTCAACATTTACAGAGCTAGATCCAGAAGGAAACCACCATTATGTAAATATTATTGTAGTGAATAATTATTGAACTAATAATGATATGTGTGAGATTTTAAATGCTAATGGTAGGATTTCATGGTCAAAAAGCCCAATAATGAGGGTCAAATACATTTAGAAATATTACTTTTGGTGTACCTGGATATAGTACATGGTATGGATATTGTATGTACAAACTTTACATACAACCATCAGCCCTATTATCACAGAAACACCAGTGTTTTTAGCATTCCTCCATGGATAAAATCATAAAAACTCTTACTACTTTTGGCTCTGAATCAATCTCCTCCCACATAAAGTAGTTGTGGTAATCTGCTGGAATTCTGTCCAAAATTCAGTCCCCCTTCTGTGCCCCTCATAAGCCATTCAGAGCAGTATTTACAGCCACAATCTGCTGCTGCTGTTGCTCCCTTACCCCTTTAAAGAGAAACTTGAGTGCCTTTTTCAGAGTTTTTAAACAGATTATGGCAGTCATGTGAAAATGTGTCATCAGATCATTAGGCCGAGGGCAAGAAAGTACATAGCAAGAATCTTACTGACTTGACTGAAAGTATGTACAGTAATCAAGTAATTTGCTAAATGTGACCTGTTTCAAGAAAATCCAATGACACGCTCCTTCATCCCCTACCCCTCCATCCCAAAACACTGCTAAAGTCTCTGCCTATTCATCCGTTATTGACAAGTGTGGTGTTTCTGACCTCATAAAAAATTCATACCTTTTTAACAACCTCTGCGACGCACCACGCCAGCACCGACAAGGAGATATCACATTCTTTATTAGACCTTGTTGCTGCAGAGTCAACGATGTGTATTATAAAAAATGCACTGTCCTGCCTTTACAGCAAGCAAGGTTCATGGGGGCTGTGCACCTAAAGCTGCAGGGCTTGATAGTTACATGGGAAAAATTATAATTACCTTTGAGAATATTGTGATTAAGTGGTCTGAGGGAAATCAGAAAATCTAACCTGCTGGATGGACTCAATATCTGTCCCACGATGGGAGAAATTGGCACAAATATAAAACAGCTGGAGAATTATTTGACAACTAAGTAGGTTAACTGGTAACAGGTCGGTAACATGACTGGGAATAAAAAGAGCATTTTAAAGAGGGAGAGCTTCACAAACTGTGTCTAAAAATTGTGGAACAATTTTAGAAAAGTGTTCCTCAACATAAAACTGTGAGAACTTTGAAAATCCCACCATTTATAGTGTACAATATTGTATCAAAAGATTCAGACAATCAGGAGGTAAGTCGGAGGTCAAAACTGGATGCTCGTGATCTTTGGGTCCTCAGGCCTCACTGAATTAAAAAGCAAGGTAAAATGGTAAACTGTTCTGCATTCAGATAAATGCCTCAAACTATTTTAAATGAGTTTTGGTCCAGAGAAGATGGCGGCTTTTCTGGATCATGTTCACATATAGTATGTCTTCTTCTTTATATGATACAGCTTTATCTTGTATTTGTGGATTACAGAGTGAACTGTGTTCACAAACAGTGATTTCTGGAAGTGTTCCTGAGCCCATGCTGTGATTTCCAGTAGAGAGCCATGTCTGTTTTTATTGCAGTGCCACCTCAGGGGCCTCAGGAACCTCAGGAAGGGATCACAAGCATCAAACGGCATCAAAATAGGTGTATATTTTATTTACTTTATATTCAGATGACCTTTACTAACCTATAAAAATACATTTGCCTGGTTATAATTTCATGCAAGCAGATTGCAACTTGATAATCACTGAAATATGTGTTTGTAAGGCGCAGCCAGTGCAGAAACTGTCACACCCCCTCCAGCACCTCAGCCCTCATCTGCCACTCCGAGTGGCCACCTCCTCCCCCTCCCCTTTTCTGTTCCAGTAATGAAGACAGGTGTGCTGGAGCCTTCACAGCTGTCATCATTCTGCAATCAGTGAGCAGTATAAGAAGCTCTCCAGCCAGTTCATCCTTGCCAGATCGTAATACTCACTCACTCTGGTCTTCTCCTGCAACGTGTCGCCCGGGTTCGACCTGCTCCACACCTGCTAAGTCCTGTTTTTTGTAAATAAATACTTACCTTTGCACCAACTACTTGAGTCTGCTTTCTGGGTTCTTGCCGATTCGTAACAGAAACACTGCCTTACATCATAAAACCAAAAACACAGGTAATGATTACACAAACCCATGTTACATCTTGAAGCATTCATTAGTGAAAATAATTTTTTAATACCAACACAGAGGATATTTTAGCATTTTATAAATTGTGTCTGTGTATATTTCACCCATTCGGGTGAAATATATATTATATAGTATACAGGTATAGTGAATCCAAAGGGTTTCATTGTAAAACAGGTACTTAAAACCCCTAATTCTACTTTGTATTACATTTCAATTCACTTTTGTTTACATAAACCAGTGGTCAGCAACCTTTATGACCTAAAAAAGCATTTTTATTATTAGAAAGGGAAAAAAGTATGTGTAGAGCCACAATAAATTTTTCACATAACATATATTCGCAGACAACCTGTTGAAAACCTTATTATTTTTGTTAATATTGTAAGCAATTTTGTTCAGTTTTGTGTAATTTTTTATTTCATTATTTTGCTTATTTTTTGTTGTACTTTTCCTGTATTTGTTCATGCATACGCTATTTTGATTAATCTTATTACAGTATTTTGTTAATTTTCCTTAGTATGTTTATTTTTGTTAACATTGATGATTTCTTTCTTCAGTTTTATGTGATTTTTTTCCATTTTTTTGTATTTTTCCTGTATGTGTTCATGTAATTTGTTATTTTGTTATTTTTAATTTTTGTTAATTTTGTTCATAATTTTAGACGTTTTATTTTATTAATTTTCATATGCCAAGTTAGTATTCTAGTAATTTTTATGACTTTTTGTTTATTTTTTTGATTATTTTGTTCACTTTTTTGACACTGTCAACTGCTTTGTTCAATTTTATGTGATTTTTCTTCATTCTTGTTTTTTGCATTTGTTCATGTAATTTGCCATTTTGTTCATTTGTGTTTAATTTCAGTTGATTATTCACTAAGTTTTTTCTTCATTTTCATACATTGATTTAGTATTTGATATATTAACAATATTTTGTTGATATTATAGATTTTTTGGATTCAGTTTTGTGATTTTTTTGTCATTTTCCTGCATTTGTTATGCAATCTGCTATTCTGTTAATTTTTTCATTAGCTTTGTTGAGTATTTCAGTAAAATTTGTGCAGAAAGCAGGGATAAGCGGTTTCTCAGGCTGTCTGGAGCTCACAAATGTCATCTGGCACCAGATACAGATGGCGAGGAAGGAGAAGAAAGATCTACATGTGGTTTTCCTAGACCTTGCCAATGCCTTCGGG
>JAQQAE010014827.1:0-12253 GCA_029823295.1 Pseudamia nigra
CCAGCTCTGCCTCCTGTCTTTTCCTCAGTGCCGCTGTTTCTAAACCATACAACATCGCTGGCCTCACCACCGTCTTGTACACTTTTCCTTTCATTCTTGCCGATGCTCTTTATTTTATTCACTTTTATTCATTTTGTTGCTTATTTTGTTCATTTATGTTAACTTATTTGACCATTTTGTTATCAAGTTTCCTAATTTTGTTGATTTTTTTTGCTCAGTTTCTGAATTAAATTGTTCATTTTTGTTAATTTACTTGATCATTTTCTTCATTTTTTGGTTATGTTGTTGCTTGTTTTGTTTGACTGTACTTCTTATGTTTTACTGTACATTTATCATTTACTGTTTATTTTGTTCAGTCTTCTTAACTTTGTTGTGTATTTTATTCAATTGGATGATCATTTTTACACATTTCTACTGATTTTGTTGCTTATTTTATTCATTTTTTAATTACATGTATTATGTTGTTCATTTTTGTACATTAAATAGATTATTTTGTTAATTTCTAGCTTTTTTTACTCCAACTCATTAAGCTAAGGCTAAATGTAACTGAGTAGACATATTTATTACATCACAAATGTAACTGAATAAGTGTAAACAACATTCTGCAAAATACCTACTCTCAGAAGTACATATGAAGTGGTATATGTACTTGAACACTACACAACACTGGCACTAACGAATATAAATAACATAACAAGCAAAATGGTACAAAATACCAAGGAAAATGAATAAAAGTTAATAAAATCACAAGAAAAATTAACAAAACAAGAATCAAAATCAACAAACCAATCAAGAAAATGAACTAGACTGCATGCCAAAAGAAAAAAAATGAACCAAAATAAACAAAATAAGAGGCACAATTAACAAAATGAGCAAAACAATCAAGAATTTGCTGAGAAATGAACAACAAAAGAAAAAAAAAGAATACAAATAATCAAGAAAATTAACAAAATCAGATGCAAAATAAGAAAAGTGAACAAAAACAAGCCAAACTCATGAAAATGTTTCAGAAAGTAATTTCATATACAGTAATTACTCCCTATTTCTCTGTTTGCTGAGTTACTGCACTTTGCTTATGTAGGGTATTAAAATAATACAATGAATAAAAATAAACTTTATTTATCACTTTGGTGGAAATTCATATATAATCCTTAAGATGTATCCTTAAGATGTTTGCAGTCTTCTCAGTGTTCATCAGGGCATAAAGGATCTCCTATAATATTCAATCCTGCAGCGTAATGATGTTAGTTGTCTACTGCAGCTGCAGGTGTTTTACATCTGTCAGTCTGTCTGATGCTGCCCTCCCAGCAGACCGTCGCATTAAAGAGTGCACCTGCAATTACTGACTGGTAATACAGTGTTTGTGCAGCATCTTGGGGCAGATGTTAAAGGACCTGAGCCTCCATAGGAAAAATTGAAAACTCCGACCCTTTCGACACAGTACATCTGTGTTCTCTGACCAGTCCATTTTGTTGGCCAGATGTACACCAAGATATTTATATGGCTGCACCACCGCAATGTCCATGCTGCTGATACTGACTGGCTGAAGTGGTGACTTAAACCTTCTGAAGTCCAGAACCGTTTTATCTTGGTGGTGTTCATCAGGAGGGAGATTTTCCGACTCCAATCACAGAATGTATTTATCAGGTGTATATTCCTCTTCCTGTTCATTCTTGATACATGTCACAGGGGCAGTGTCAGAGTATTTCTGGATGTGGCAGGACACAGAGTTGTATTTGAAGTCAGATGTGTACAGTATGAACAGGAAGAGAGCTAAAACAGTTCCCTGTGGTGCTCCAGTGCTGCTCATTACTGTTTCAGAGACACAGATCCCCTACCTATAAAAAATGTGGTCTTCCTGTCAGGTACTCTGTGATCTAAGAACCAAAGGAGGGGTCCACTCCCATCCCTTTGAGCTTGTCTCTGAGAATGCAAAGTTGGATTGTATTAAATGCACTTGATGCTGCAAACTTGAGGGGGCGCATGTTTGACATAGGGTCTCAGCAGTCACAGAACCAGCCTCTCCAAGGTCTTGATGATGTGGGATGTGAGGGCCACCAGTCTGTAGTCGTTAATCTCAGCTAGACACTTAACTTTAGGTACTGGGACAATGCCTGATGTTTTCCACAGAGCCCATCCTTCCCCATGTGTAGACTCAGATTGAAGATCTTGTGGTGTGTGATGTTCACATAGATGAGCAGAACAGTCCTTAAGCAGCCTCAAATACACACCATTTGGGCCAGTTGCCTTCCCAGGTCTCAGTTTTCCCCAGCTTCATTCTCACACCAGTTACAGTGGCAGACAGTAAAAGGAGGTGCAGGTAAAGGAGGGGGAATAATCGCTGTGGTGGAGATGGACACTTCTGGAGCAGTCAGAGGAGAAGGAGTCAGTAGAAAACTGGAGGAGCAGCTGTCTGAAGATGTAGTAGTTGCTGAAGTGGAAGGTTGATGGTCACAGTGTCAAACCTGTTGAAAACCTGGTTGAGTTTTCTGGCTCTATCCATGCTTCCCCCGTCACCAGGGTACTCTTTTTGTAGCCATTATGGTGTTAAGTCCCTTCCAAACCTCTCTGATGTTGTCTTGTAGTTTTCTCACTAACTTTTTTTTGTAGTCCTGACTGATGTTTTTAAGTCTCCTCTTCAGGTCCTGTTGCACCTCTGTGAGTCTCTCTTTCACCATCATTATAGTTATTCACACAAATTAAAGTGTATTTAATTATTTAAGTATTTGAATGTTGTACCATATATAAACTGTGCCTGCTTATTTTGGGAAATACATAAATAATAAATGATTACAAAAAATAAGTCTTTTTTGTTGCTGTAAGAGATAATGCTCTTTAATCTTTGTGGTAGATGAGCTTGAAAAACAACATGGTCTCAAGCCACATGTACCGTATGTACCTGTTGTTACTACCCACTTTGTTGGTGCACTTTATGGGCATAATTGGTGTTGTTCAAAAAAGTGAGTCTGCCAAAAATGATTTGCCCTCCACTTTAAAGATATTTAAACTGTTAAAAATGACTAAATTGGTTATAATCGGCAGAGTGCAGATTAAATGATGCAGATTCATGAGAATAAACTATACCGTTCAGAAGCTGGAGACACGTCACCTGGGTGATACAGTCAGTTTTTGGCATGACACAGCATCTTCGTCACTAGCACTGGGAGCAGATGAGTAGTCAAGTGAGTTTCATGTTTGCTGTCTCTGAAATGTATCACTTCAAAGTATACCAAACATACAGGTTCCAGATTGTGTGAAGCCAAAAAGCTGACCACTTCAGTATGTGATGCAAAATGAAACGTTTCAGTTTTTCCCCTCTTTTCAGTCCAATGTAGATGTCAGAATGCTTCCCACGGTTCAACAGTAAGTATTTTCGGGCTGTCAGTTACAATGTCACGGTTTTCCATAAAATGTATAGAGCCACTTCGATCCCTCTGAGTGTCATGGCAACCAAGGAATGGGGAGACATGGACAAGCATACAAGCTGCAGTATATAAATACTCATGTTCCACATGCATCAAAAAATGCATCTTTAAGATACATCAAAAAGTGTCAGTGCAGGATTTTACTAAGTGGGGCAACTAATTATGGCAATCCAACATAAAATAAAAGTTTTTAATATGTTGACAGAGGCATATGCACACATTACATTTCAATAAAAAATGTGTGTGTGTGATGATGTAAGTAATCGTGGTGACATTTAGCAGTGGGACTTCTTTGTGGAAAGATATATTTTCAAAGAGCAGTGAAATGAACAATGGAGATGACTGAAAGCACGTTAGGGTTCGGAAGGAATAGCCGGACCTGACTAAGAGTGATTTGGAACTACTTTTACTTGCACCCGTAAGAAATGTGGGACATTTTTTTGAGTCTAACCCAGGAGAACAAATTGAAAAGCATAAGAGTGGAAAGATAAAACCACATGTGCATCATCTGTGGCTCAACTGTCCAACAGAGCTGACACATTTGTTTTCTCTCATCTTGTGATTGTGCCAAAATGTTCTCCCCCAATCCCAAAGCACAACATGATTTCTGCTCTTACACATGTGGGCAGACTCTATAATTGGAGTAACATTACTAATACACTTATGCATTATGAAGGAGCACTTGGGTGTACACACTGACTTCATATTGCTTTGAGAGCCCTCAATTAATCACAGGGGAAATTGCCAGTTTCTAAAATTTGTTGGGGTGTAATTTCTGCTGAAAAGGTGGCATAATCACATCCTTGAGTGCTCAAACTGTTTTTTTTTTTCCTTTTCTTTTGCAGGAAGCAGCCTGAGCTGAGTAGAATGAGAGCTGAGTTTGGAGTGAACAAACTGTTAATACATTATGAAAGGGACAAATTAGAGATCACTACAAAAACAGATCGGCTACAACCCCAAATCCAAAGAAGCTATGACACTGTGCAAAAGGTAAATAAAAACATCATCAGCATGAGGCAACATTCCTCTCCTCAAATGCTGGCAAATGGTCTTTCCCCTTCCCAAATGCTTACAGACCATAGTTAAAGGAATGGGGGATGCTACACAATGGTAAACTGCCATTTTAAAACTTTTTTTGAGATGTGCTACTGCCATCAAATTCAAAATGAGCTTGTATTTTCCAAGACACAGTACAATGTCTCAGTTTCAACATGTTTATATTCTATTGGGAATAAAATATGGGTTTATGAGATTTGAAAATCATTACATTCTGCTTTGATTTGCATAACATCCCACCTTTTTTGGAATTGGGGTTGCACAAAGAAGCCAGATATTCTTAAGTATTGCTAAACTGTATTAAGCAAAAATTTTCCATTAAGGTGAAGTAATTTTACTTACTTACTACCTACTTACTTTACTTACTTATTTACTTATAACATTGATGCCACTGAAAATTAAACCAAGAAAAGTCAAAAAGGAATCAAGTTGTTCTTGAACAATGAAGATATATTCACTTGAGGTAGACTTAATATTCTGAAATGTAAAAGGTATGCAAAAAGTCTCACTCTAAATAAAAAGGAAAACAATGTTGCTCTTCAGCTGGGGTACTATCTAAATCCATTGTTGCAGCTTCTTCTTGGTTAAATATTGTTCATTTTTAACTGGAAATGAAATTACTTAGTACTTCTAAAGACTTTTTTTTTTTTTTAGAAATAACCCTTTTTTTAACTTTTATAAATTTCTTAGTTTTAAACTACACTTTCTGAAATTACATGATATGAAAGGAAGTGGAAAACAAAACCGACACACCAACAAAACTAGACATGCATGTGTATCTGCATGTGATCAGGTGGGAGGGGACAGTGTTGGCGCTTGGTGCCCAGCCATGTGTGTTCCTATGTGGGCTTCCTGACTCCCGGCCTGGTTGCAGATGGCACAGTGTCTCAGCACTCTACTCACTAGGTACATTGACACAAACCAAGGGCCACATGGCCACACAGACACACTGACATGACAGCAAATGGATATACAGCAAATTGCAAGTCTTATGTGCATGATGTGAACATGAACATCATATGTGCCTGCGGTGTACTATTTTCAAGAACTATGTTATCTTGGGTCAGACAACACGCTCTGGCAGGTGTCACTGCTGCAGGGGTGCTCGCAAACTGTGAGGGAAGGACAACTGGCACAAGCACCTTACTGGGAGCGAACACATGAGGTCCTGTCATGACAAATAAGATATCAGTATAACCACAGAAAACCTTGTCAGGTCATGTGGAGGCATATGCAAATGTGTATAACTGTATCTGTGGGTTGAAACAGTTTTATTTCGAGGGAGCCTTGTTTTTTCCTGTGCTGTTTTGATAGATGTTTCTGAACTTTTGCTTCTACATACCTCTGCAGTAGGGCAAGGGGAAATCCCAGGCAGCAGTGCCCGCTGAGGTGGCGAGGCAGGACAAGGTGGTGTGACCTTCCAGCACGTAGCCCTGACTGCAGCTGTAGCGGATTTTGTCGCCTATGTTGAACGTGGACCCCTGCTGGTGGCCATTGAGCAGCTGTCCTGGATTACCACACGTGTAGCTGGGCAAAGCTACAAGGAGAAGAGTGGACAGTTAATGGCAACATATCAAACTAAATTATTTCACAAAATGTCCTGTTTGTTCTTTTAGTAACTATAGTTACACATCCCACATAATCTCTCTCTCTTTCAAGCCACCAGTTATCTGCTAGTAACCATTATACCTTGTACATTCACGTACCATCATGCAAATACGTGAGCTGGACACTGACAGAACCTTGTCTATTTTTATGCAAATCAAGTTCAAAAGAAGTTCAGCCAATACATTCTAAGCCTGCTATATTCCTGTAAGAAGAATTGCAATACCACAAAGGCTACATACTTAAGTAGTGACAAGCTGGTTATGTTTGCTTCAACAATAACTACTCAAAGCATGAATCAACTGCCATGATCAAACATGTATTACACACATGCGCACACACATGTACTTGCTTTCATCCAGCTAACAATCCCAGGCCAAGTCACACACTCCCACACAGTGAGAGTGCTGGCCAGAGCATGTGTTGGACTTTGGATGAAACTCAGTCTCTCCACAGGAACTGGACTCGGCCCCGGAGAGAACAGAATGGCTCCTATACAGCAACATTGCTTACAGAATCACTGCAACACATAACGCACACCTCTTTAAACTGCCAGATGTCATAACCTTCTGAATGGCTTACAAAAGATTAAAACATTGAAGAGACAATTGGGTTGTTTTTGCTTCATGGCATTTTATTTTTAGTTTGATGACAACATTGGTTGGAGAAAACATTTTAAGCCACAGAGAACAGTCATAATGACTTAAGAACTAATATGCTAGTGTAGTGTACCATGAGCAACAAGTTAATGATGAACATGTATAATTTAATATTTATGTTTTGACACATTTTAATTTTGCTGTCATAGCTGCTTTAATTCTGCTGACTGTATATATTAGTGGACAAAATGACCATTTTGCCATTGATTTCTGAACAGTTGACAATATTTCAATTCAATTGACCTCATGACTATAGAGACAGACAATCATTCACATTCACAACTTAGAGCAGTTCACCTGGTGCATGTTTGGTTGTGTCCCCTCACTGTCCCTTCCCACCTGAACCCACGCACACCCAGGACCTTCTAGCTGTGAGGCATGAGTGCTACCCACTGCACCACCGTGTCACCCTATTTGGATGAATGGTGACAGAGCTACAGGAGCATAGTATGTCATGGGTCTTATGAACATCACCTAATCTGCATAATTGAAATATTATAAAATTGAATAGAAATCATCCTTACACAACTTCAATGAGCCTTTGAAATCACAGTTTGATATCCTCTTTTTGAGTGTACTGTTTAGGCTGAGACATGATGAGCTAACCAGGTACATGTTTAGCTTATGTCACAGAGAGGTGAGGAAGTTACTGAGGCTGTGTGGGCCAAATCCCATGATTTGCGGCTTTGTGTATATGCAATTGATGTGCCTGTGAGTGCTTTAGGACGTGGGAGTGGTCCCCAGCAGCACCCACTACTTGTTGAGAAGAGTAAAAATGACACTAGGAAAAGACATTAGATTTATCGCTGGTTGCTTTTTTGAAAATAGTCATTAGGGGGGTCTGAAAACTAGCTAAATATTGGCAACACTGAATGTAACTATTTAAATCAGACCTTCTGGGAGTTCAATGAATGGTGGCCCAGTGGCCGACAGCAGTACAGTATTACAATTTTAAGTTACTTCTGCATTGACCTCACTGCACAGTCCAAATCATTGCCCACTGGTCATGGCACAAATTTTGTGGGTATAGTTTTGTGCATTTGACACCACACTGGCTGGACTTGTTATAAAAGCCATCTATCTATCTCTGTAGTTGGAGAAGGTGCAGAGTGCAAAAACCAGGCTCAGCCAGTGTATGAACTTAGTAAGATAAGATAAGATAGACTTTATTTATCCCACACTGGGGAAATTCCTTTGTAACAGCAGCTACAGTGTTGACACAGAGAATAAATATAATATAATAATAGAGCACACTAGTAGAGAGAGGCATGTGATGCTGCAAAATTTGGTATCCAGCCAGTACCAACCAAACACAGGGCCAGTATTGCCAATACAAACGGCAATACTTTTTACTTAGAAAAGCAGCTTATGTACTTTTATGTAGGAGAGAGCAATGCTTCATAATTTATGAAGTAAATGCATCATCACTTATGTCCATGCAGCCTAAATATGAAAGCACTAATGTTTCTTAAAGTGTATAAGACACAAAAAATACATTTTTGTCATCATTTACATCACATCAGAAGTATTTGATCCACATATGACAATTGATCAAATGCCAACTCCCAAACCAGGAATTTATTGATTTTGAATTGAATGGCAGAAAAATGTAATAGTGGCTGCAAAACTAGGTCGGATATGACATCACAAACAGAGACTGTTTCTGTTAGCTGTCAGCTATTTCTATCGTGTTTTGTATGTCGGTGTCCAAATTTTGAGTGGAAGTGGTGGGATTACCAGTCATGCCAGATTCTTGTGTGGCTGACTATTTTTTGAACACTCGTGAGGACAGTTTTAGTTTATTTAGATTTCCTACACACCGCGATCTTTTGACAAAATGGACCTTTCACTGCTGTGCAGCACTCACTTCACGGAATAAGGCACACGCTGTTATGTACGAGGTCTGATCGCATTTATCACGGTGTTATAGAGATTGTTGAGTGATTTTATAGTTGTTGGAAATATATCAAACAGATTTACTAAAATATGGAGTTTTATTCACATTGGATCAACTTTTGATGAGAACCATGAAAGGAAGATGAACTTTGTTGTCATCGCTGGGTTTTGTTGCTGTGATTTTTCTGTATTGTTTGTGTGCAGTTTTGAAAGTTATACAAATAAGTTATATATGTAAATTATACACATAAATTATATACCGCTGGATTCAGCTCGGTGTGTTACAATCTACATTAACGTTTGGTTTATGAAGCACTGTATAAGACAAAGCAAAGACTTGGCAGAGTTGTTAGCGTTTGACTCTGAACATAATGGCTTGTTGTGTGGGCTGTGGTTTGTTCATCTGGAATTGGTTTAGATACGCTTTTAGCTGAGATTCTGACAGTTACGGAGGTGTATATGAAGTGTGGTTTTATTTATTGATTAGAAGGCAGGAACTGTGAGTATGGGTAAAATTAGACCTTACCCCCCCGGATACGGGGGCAACATGTTCGTCATTAATCAATGCAAATTACTACACAGTGCCACAGATCTAAAACTATTTACCAGTCTGTCTTGCACAGGCGTTCATGCCCTTGATAGTCTTGACCATCATTCTCATGGACATGTGGTCGGGGCTGTCAGAGTCACTGTCACGCTGGTCACTGGGCTGAGTCCCATCCAAATGCGGCTTGAATCTGAATGGTTTTATATGTAGAATATGGCTGTTGACAGACATCATGTTCTGTTTGCGATGTCATCAATATGGTGGTGGCCTTTGTGGCAGATTCTCAATGAAATCCATGAACGTCTTTTTTCCCCAGCTGTAACAGTTCTGTTTGTGATTGGAGGATGCTTTTTATATGCAATATTGTTTTTAATAAATTGGGGTTTTTTTTTGCATTTGGTGGCCTTTCTTGGTTATGTGATAATCGTGTCATATGCACTTTAACAGTTAACACACAAGAGTCAGATTTCAGGTTTGAGGTATATATGTTTAAATCAGTTCAAGTGAAAAAATATTAATAAGCTACCTGGGTATTCTTGACCATGTTGGCAGGCAGTATTTTGGTGTGCAGCTGTAAAATGATTCCAGACAGTGCCTCTACCTCTCTGCCATGCAGCCAGCAGTGCACTGTACAACAACTCATAGCATGGTAGGAGAAGAGGGGGAGTGGCAAAGTGAGGATGAGTAAAGTGAGAGGAGCAGTGTTTGCACAACCAATATGATGTTAACAGGATTTATTTAACAAATATGGAGAAGAGAAACCAAACTTAAGTATCACTCTAACCCTAACCCTACCATGTAAGTAAGGATCAACACCAATACCAATGTTGGTATTGATACTATCAATATTTTAGATCGATACCACCCACCACTAGTGCTTAGTTGGGTGGCTCCTCTTTCTCTGTCCTCCACATTGTGCCTTGGGAATTCTGTGTTTTCAGTTTTAGTGTTTATGTCCATGAATGACCGTAGAATTCATAAATTTATATTAAAAGGTGTTTGTTTCATGCTTAGTTAGATTGACAGTATTAAAGACACCATGCTAGGTTTAATGCTGCTTTATTTCATTTGCATGTACAGAATTTTCATGTATATTTTGGCACCACAAAAACCACCACTATTGATCATTATTCATGTTTCAGTTTTACAAAAGAAAGAGCAAAGAACACTGTAAAGCATCATCGCTCCGGTGTCTGTCGCTCTTTAAATCCTGCAGTTAGCCATCTGTCAGTTTGTGCATATAAGAATGTTATGACCCCCTGGTCATTATACTGTATGATGGTATGTGTGTGATGTGTATTTGCTATGCAGCGCTCGCTCCCTACCTGAGGGGGGGCACATTTCACTTGTCTCTGTGTGTATTTTCCAGGAAGTAGATGTGCAGAGGGAATGGCGCAAGAATTGAATACAAAATGACGTCATGAGATGACAGCGCCAGGCTTTCCTATGTTGTTTCCAACCTGTACCTGTGCTTCGTGATTAACCTGACTGTGATTGTGGTTTAGACTCAGATTGGCTTTTTGACTCTGCATTTTGTATTTTCGGATTGGACTTTATATGCTTGATTTTGTAAATAATTCTATAAATACATATTTGTACATAATCCTATTCTAAATTCATCAGTCCTGGTGGTGGTAGTTGTGAGAAGCTGTTTCATTTGTGCACTGTTTTCTCCTGGTTATGTTTAGGGAGTTTCAGGTAAGAAGCCTGTGTTTTGTTTCCTATTTTAGTTCTGTCAGGTCACTTAGTTGTGTGGGTAAAGGGCTGTTCTGTTTGTTATTTTGGTTGTGCTTATCCTGAAGTTGTATTTAGCATTTGTGTAAATACATTTACCGGTACTATCTGGACTGCATGTTACATGACCACTGGTCCTCCTTGGGAGCAGGAAAGAGGTAAATCTCATTTTAATGTATGTTACGCCGGTTTCCCCTAGGCTGGCTGTAACAGTAAAACACACATGATAGGACAGAATATCTACCAGGACACAATAAGCAAAATAAAGCAAAGATGAGGTATTAATAACTGCTTTACAATAATTACAGAGGCAATATTCTAATAATATGTTAATAAACAGTTAGTTAACTGGTGATACCATGAGCTCGACTTCACACAGACTTTTTTGTTGGGTTGTTTTCCTCTTTACAAGTCCAGTACACTACAGTTTCTTTACAGCAAATTCTAACTAGGGCAGATCAATTGTTTTGGTCAACAGCACATGACACAAAGCTTGAGCAGTGGAATTAACTGACTAGTAAATAAAAAGACTGCAGTCAGTTTGTCTACCCTTCGCACAACAAAGATGAACTCTCTCAGTGCTTGATTTCCAATATGAATGTGTGCATGTGCCTCTCTGATGTTACCTTTGCTGAAAGGGAGTATAAGCCTTCAGAGAAGCTATGAATCGGTTCACACCTGGCATTAACATTCATCTATGTATGTGTCTCAAGTGACCAATTGTGATCCCACTTCCCAGCTTTATATGCAAATGTAAGGCTTATTTTATAGCCTAAAACATAGCTAAAGTTAAGTTTTAATTTCCTGTAGGCATTTTGAATGCTGTACAAGCTGTCGGGTTTCACAGACTGGCCATTAATGTGTATTTGCAAATTCATCACAGATGCACAAACTGTCAGAAGGGGGAGTGATGAATGAGGGGATGTGTGGCTAGCATTTTATCTTTACTACTTAATGTTAATGTGGTGCAAAAATTAATGTGTGTAGCTTTCAATAGTTATACCATGACTAATTTAATAGCAGTAAGGCAAAGAAAATGCATCAATGCGTGTTTTATGGAATAGAAATCTCTGTTCTTTGTTGTGCCGATGTGCGTGCAGGTGTGTAGTAGTGGAATTGATAACATCCGACTGGAAAATGTGGACCACTTCTTATATCTTGGCAGCCTCCCCTCATCAAAAGCCGTCATCGATGATGAAATACTCCACCGCCTCAGCAGTGCCAGTGGGGCTTTCTCAAGGCTAAGGAGGAGAGTCTTTGAGAACCGCGATCTCCAAGTGAAAACCAAAATCCTGGTTTATAAAGCGGTGGTGCTCCCCACTCTCTTGTAT
>JAQQAE010014828.1:0-12253 GCA_029823295.1 Pseudamia nigra
ATCACCTGCTGAAGAGGCTGGTTGGAAAGAAAATGTGCAGTGTCTCGGCCCTTTGTGGCAATGATTGGACACCCCTGCCGTAGATAAATCATTATAGTGTCTGCAGATCCTTTAAAAGGCTAAAAATATTTATTAAAATGATTATAATATCTTAAAAATAAAAATAGAAATCAGAAAATAGTCTTGAATGTGAATTTGTGATCTTATTTTGTTAAGTTTTGCAGATTATATTTGCTTTTTGTTTTGTTCATTTTTATTCATTTATCATCTTTTTTTTAAATTTGGGGGGATTTTGGTTCATCTCCTGGATTATTTTTGTGGATTATTTTACTTTCACTCAATATTTGTGTTTATTTTGTTCATTTTCTTGAATATGTTGTTAATTTCCTATCCATTTTCATTAATTTAATGTATTATTTTAGTTATTTTTTTGTTTTTTTCTGATTATTTTCACCGGGTTTGTCTTAATTTTGCACGGTTTGCTTTTGTTAATAGTTTTGTTTGTAATTTGCTCATTTGTGTTCATTTTTTTAGTTTCTTTTCATTTTTAATTATTTTTATTATTTTTATTATATTGTTTATCATTGTTCCCTTGATTATGTTGTTCATTATTGTAGATCAGTTTTGTCTTAATTTTTGTTCATTGTCTAGTTAATTTTTTCTTTTCGTTGGTTTAGTGCTTGTTTTGCTCATCTTGATTTATTGTACTGTGTTTCTTCTTGTGGACAATAGGAGCTTCCGGAGCTGCAGATTGCAGACCCGTGCTCTAAACTGCTCATTTTTTAGACCAGTAGATAGAAGTTTCACAGGAATAACGCTACAGACTCATTAAATCCTTTAACAAAAGTAAACACAATCAGTAAACCAATCTGCAAACACACGTCAGCTTTAATTGATTTGATGAATGGGTGTTTTTCTGTTTTTATTTTTTTGGTGCACGTTAAGTGTGTCTTCCTGAAGCAGAGGAGGGGTGTGGTGGGGGTCTGCTGAATAATGTATAGATGCTTGGGTTGTGTACTCACCACTGAGTGAATAATGGATGATCCCATCACAGGTAACCTCACAGGTGCACACTTATCTTTCTCTCACCCACCTCTGGATGTGTGCGTCTGAGCACAACAAAGACATGTGTGGAAGAAGAGACGGAGGAATAAGGTGTGGTAGTTTAAGCATATGTCACTCAGCCTCCTGTTCACCGTGTTCATCTTTGGATATTTCTCCCTCCTGTCAGTATCCGCCTCTTCCCTTCGCTGTCATTGGCTGTCCTGTTTGGACTTTTTTGTGTTTTTGTCAGTAACCACTGATGGATTTCTTTGTACTGACCATTTATGAGCCACATCAAACTCGTGTGCTCATGACATATTTATGAGTTGTCTATTTCAGTGTTTTAAGGTTATATTGATGGTCAAGATACAGGAAATGTCTTTGTCATAATTACCTGAAACCCCTCGTTCTTGGTCCAGGGAGCACTGTTGAAATGTCATGGTCAGCATCTGGCTTGGTGTCACATTTCTCTGACCAGGTGGCTGGAATTTGAGATCATGTGGCTTCGTCTGTTAAAGCTGAGCTCCATATGAATGAGTGATAAAATGTCATGACATGTGGTTCAGTGGCAGCAGGTGCAAACACTGACCACTGATGTCATGAGTGGTGGATTTCTGTGCAGCCCATTTTGCCCCTTGGTGTTGTGTCCACACAGTACAGTAGGAGACGCTCCCCCGCCGAGACTTTTAAAGTTGTGGTCATCGATACGCAAAGAGTTTTAGATCAGTGGTTAGGGTGGCATATCCACTGACAGGCACGTTATTACTCATCAGCCACAGTTCCGCAGATTATATTTCAAGTGTTAGGAATCTCCTAAGTCACCCTCGAGGCATTTATGTCACAGGTGTGCGTGGGTCCATCTGTCTGCCACCAGAGGAGAGGCACCCTACCTGCTGAGCAAGAACAGCGAGGACACACAGAGCTGGAGCTGGTCCTTGCATGAGAGGAGTGTGAAAAGGTGAAACTGACTGCCAAAAGATGTCACACCAAACTGGAATAATTGGTGAGTTTATTTTGTAATGAGACACTGGAGAGACTTCAGGTTGATGTCATCATCAAGTGAGAATTGCTGTGTATTTATGTTGATTTGCTGATGTTCATTATTGGTCCCTTTTTTATTTGTTTTTTTCTTTTTTATGGTAATAATAGGTCCTCATCCTTCTGCAGGCATCCCATTATGTTTCATTATTATTATCTTAATAGAGAATTCCTGTTTCATCCTGCTTTTCCTTATATTCAGTCAGGATATGTATGCAAAGGCCATGATGCAAACATATAACTGTCAGCTTGTAAAGGACATTAAAATACTGTTATTCAGACACCACTTTCAAATCTTTATGGGTATTTTAAGGGCTATGTGTAGTATAATTTGTGTGTTATGGCATTTGGTAATTGGAGGAGGACAGGTTGGCGGAAGCATACCTCTCTCACCTTTCTCACCTGATCTTACATCATTTATGAGAAGGTTGTGTTTGGTAACCATGGTGAGAGAGGAGAACAGAGAACAGTAAGTACTTAAATTTACTTTTTTAGCACCAATTCTACCTGCTGTGAATGTGCAAATGTTTGATTAACAGTGTGTTTAACTCCTCAAACTGACCTGAGATTCTGGTTAATGTTTCAGCTGCACACTCCCTGTGGGTTAGTTTAGGTAATAGCGTGACTATCTGGCAGCGGATCAAATGTTCTCCCTGAAGTGGAGTTTCAGGTTCTTACTTACCCAACTCTGTCTCACTTGCTTTCAACCCCCATCTTCAGTTTTGACGTGTCTGCCTTATATCTGGTTACTTTAGCAACACCTGAGCTGAAAGACTTTCTGGCCCGAGCGAGGGGAGGTGCCATCAGAATAATAAAGATCATCATCAGAAACGGTAAACATGGTGTTTGTGTGTTTGTCTTCAACCCCTGAGTATGAGGACAAGTTTTTTATTTTCTGGAGAAATGTGTTTGTCCACAGAGGAGTTGGTGCTAGATTCCTACAGAGAGCTGTCACAGAGCTGGGACAAGGACTACGACCAGTTCCTTCTTCCTCTGCTCACGCCTCAGGAGCCGTGTTACATCCTCTACCGTCTGGACTCCCAGAATGCACAGGGATACGAGTGGATCTTTATTGCATGGTCACCTGACCAGTCACCAGTATGTACAGTATATGTTACACTGTCTAAATTCATATTTTCTAATCTTATTCTATTCTGCTTTTTTTTTTCACTTCGCTGTGATGTTTATTTTTCTCACTCTATTACTGCATATTGTGGATAATTGATCCCCGATAATGTGGATGACAAGTTCCATGCAAAAAGTTTCAGAGCACTGCCAAATGTCTAGACCTCATGAAAAACAAAATGAATCTTTTACAGTATATTCAGTAAAAAACAATGTGTAAAAAAGAAATTAGGGATACAATGATTTTGGAAATTGGGCTGATACGGATATTTAAAATAATAATTGTGCCAACACTGTTGTTATTTTGTTCATTTATTTAATTTTTGTCCTTATTCGTCCTGTCTCATATCTTAAGTGTAAAAAATAGGCTTCTGAAGTGTTTTTAAAGTCTCTCAATGGCTCATCACATCACTATGACCAAGAATAATCGGTCATTGTTAATTTTAGACTCAATACACTCAAATAGTGTCAAACTAGCCAAAAAACACTGGCAAATGAAGCAAAATTAAGGATTACATTAATTATCTAAAACAGTAATAATAGATCCCTATTTACTAACAGCTCTTTGTCATGTTTTTACCTCCTTTTGCGTGATCCAGGTGAGGCAGAAGATGGTGTACGCAGCGACTCGTGCCACCCTGAAGAAAGAGTTCGGAGGCGGGCACATCAAAGATGAAGTTTTTGGCACAGTTGAGGTGAGTTCACTCCTTCCAGTATAAAAACTGATGATGATGATGATGATGGTGAATGACTGCTAACATTTTGTACCTCTTGTTTGCAGGATGATTTGTGCTTCCAGGGATACTTACGGCACGCGTCATCCCACTCAGCCCCAGCTCCACTGACAGCCGCAGAGCAGGAATTGCAACGAATTAAAGTAACTGAGGTAATGAGGATCCAGACTTTATAACCACATGGGTGCATTTCATACATTTATAGTCATTAGTTTGTTCTTATCCAAACTTTTCCCTTTTCCTGTAGGATAAGGTTGTATGGGTATGCTCATTTTATTATTCATAACATTTTTCACTCTCTTAACTGTATGTTCTTAAAGGATATATTATGATTTATTAATACATGTGTCCTCAGGATGAACGCAGACGAATTGGGACTCCAACAGCACGAGCAAGGGTAAGTACCTGTACTGATATAAAAGCAAAAATACCACACCATGAAAATATCCTATTACAAGTAAAAGTTTGGGTACACTTGAATAGAATAGAATAGAATAGAATAGAATAGAATAGAATAGAATAGAGTAGGTCCACCAAACTGACCTATCAACTCAAAAACAAGCAACAGTAAATAAATGAGCCCGTATAAATGATGTCAAACATTAAAAGGGGATCATGCTGATATTTGTGACCTGAAACAGTCAACAATCAGACTACTGAGTGAAGAAATACTTGCAGTGCTATTGATGAAGGCCTTCCTAAAATTGTAAGGGGTTATTGAACATGACTGAGTTACTAAGTGTCAAATTATTAAGATAATAGGTGTGAAACAAAGTTCATCTTACAATAGAGGACACATCCTGAGTTAAAAAGATTTGATTTGGACTTATTTGGGTATATTATCAATACTTGTAGTAAATTAAATCAACTCATCAATGGCTAATATATGCCTTAATCTAAAGTGTTACCAAAAGCTCTGTAAGTAGTATTTACTTACACAAAATACACTTAACCCATACACACTGTTTATTTGTATACTTTCATAAATCAAGAATCATGCAACAAGGACCACCTCAAAGCAAGAAATCATGCATTATCACACAGTGCGGTTTATCATTTATTATTATTATTTCAGGCAGGATGCTCGTAGGAGCTTATACACATTTTTATTTTGGCAGTGACTCTGCTCAAGAGATCAAATTATGAAAACAAACAAATAAATAAATAAATATACAATTTTCCTTTCAGTTCATGGGCACAAAATCACCAAAATCCCCAAGCACTCACAAAAAGCAAAATTAGAATGCAAAAATATATTTAAGACAAATGAAGCTATAATGAGATGAAAACAGGACAAATGCAAAGCTTAATGTATAAAAAGTAGATGATTCCTGATTATGATTTACAATTCTGTATGTTTTTGGTTTCATGTTACTGCTGCATGAATGTGTATGCCAGTTTTTTTACTGCTGCATATTCATAGGATTGCACTGATTTCCACTATTTAATATGCTGAGGGTAATTTAATACAGAGATGCATCATATTCTGTGAGGTCATCATATGCTTGGAGTGTTCATATCCTGTGAAAACCATGTACGTCAACATTGCATCAGCTCAGAAAATAGACCAGTTTTCATTTTGTGAAGATATATTTTCCAGCAAATCCGAGAGTTTTTTTTTAACCCCCCCGGGCAGCAGCAACTGTAACTAAACATTTCTGGTAATTGTTGTTCATTCCTGTACATTGACTTGGAGAAATTTCAGCCCATTCCTCTAAAAAGAATAACTCTGACACTGGGAGTTAGTGTTGGTGGGTTTTTCCATGTTGCTGCATGTCTGATGGTCTCTTGACATTCATTTTACAGACAGATGTCTGTAAAAGACAGATGCGAATTCTTCCAAAATTTGCAAACAAGAAATGAATATGTGTTCATACTGTCTGCAATGAAATATAAGTAAAAGGACATTTCTATAGCACCATATTATTTTTTTATTGCCACTTTTCCACCTGGCTGTACTTTTTAGGAATTTTGGTTGTACACATCAAGTTGCTCAAATTTGCACACGGCTTTAGTAAATATGCTTATTTACATTCTATATTCATTCAAAGTTTTCTATATTTCACTGCCCCTTCAGGTTTCAGTGGAGTTTGATTTGGATAAAAGGGCTCAGACTCTGCAGGGTCTTGCGTTTCCGTTACAAGAAGAGGCCAAACGAGCTCTGCAGCAGCTGAAGCAGAAACGGATCAACTACATACAACTGGTGAGTTTGGGTAGGAGTGCTTTGGTACTAATGACAATGTGCAAACTGGCCTTTTTTTAAAGATTCCAAACAAAAGTGATGTTTGTGAGTTCACTGCAGTCAAACTGGCTGTTTGTGCATGACCTTAACCCTGAGCAAGGTGGGTTGTGTATGATGTGTTGCAGAGGCTGGATGTAGAGAAAGAGACCATTGAGCTGGTTCACACCAAACCTACAGAGACTCATGAGCTTCCCTACAGGATTCCTACAGATTCCCCCAGATACCACTTCTTTGTCTTCAGACATTCTCATCAGGGCCAGCTGCAGGAGGCACTGGGTCAGTACACAGTAGAGCTGGACGATACAGCAGAAACAATACAGTCATATCAGTCAGCATTGATAAATATCATGAAGAATGTGAAATTATTATTATTACTGTCATTTTTTTGGTCCAAAGTGAAGGTTGAACAAACAAGATGATTATTTGTGATTTCAAGATATTAGTGAAAGATACAAAATGTAGGAGATGTAAAAGATGCAACACGGCTAAAAAAAAAAAGATGCATTAAAGCAAAAAGACCAAAAGATCCAAAAATATAAAAAAAATGCAAAATGATGAAAACTACTTAAGATCCACAAACAGACAAAACAACAAAAATGACTAAAATAATGTAAAAGGTATAATAGAATGAAAACAAGACAAAAACACTCACATGAAACATGCAAAAAAGAGAAAAAAGAGGAAAAAAAGGTAAAAAGGCAAACAATTTCTCCATGATTTTGTGATTATAATTTATTTTGATGTTGTTAAAGCAAGCATACACTGGTAGTAAATCAAAGAAATGAACAAAATCAGAGTTCCT
Source organism: Pseudamia nigra (assembly GCA_029823295.1). NCBI lineage: Eukaryota > Metazoa > Chordata > Actinopteri > Kurtiformes > Apogonidae > Pseudamia > Pseudamia nigra. Next base: position 6,986 of record JAQQAE010014828.1, read on the forward strand.
ACCTTTATAGGAACAAGAAAAATAAATAATAATTATTAAATATTACCATCTAAAATTATCTATATATCACAATAACAACAATTCTTGATTTAGTGCCCAACTCTAGTGCACAGGCTTGCAGCAGGCATGTGTGTGCAACAAAATGAAGTTTGTACTGTAATTATTTATTAATCTGATCGAGGATTACCTAGAAATATGAAATTCCTCATCATCAATTTTTGAAGCTGTGTGGAGTCTGAGATCTCTCCGTTACTGAGAATTTGTCTCATTATGTTATCAGGTATTTGGGAATGTCAGCCAGGAAGTAAATGGAATTGGTAGATATTTGGGGAAATTGGCTACTTGCTGAAAATTACAGTAGATGAGACAATCGATAACACTGTAATGTCTCTGCAGCTGCATTGTGTCTCGGTCATGAGCAGACTTCCTGGAATCAGTCATTATTTTGGTTTCCATGGCAACCAGGGCAAATTTCCAGAAGCATGTGTCCTACTTAAGCAAAAAACCTCAATAGCATAGTTTAGTCTTTTACACTTGCAATACACTGTAGAAGCTAATATTTAGATCCTTTATTTGAGGAAAACCACTCATACGGACATTATATGCAAACTGTTTGTATGTTAATATGCATCTGTAGTGCATATTCATACAGTACACACATATTTAAATATCATCTACACTACCAGCTGAAACTTTGGACACACCATTCCATTCAATTATTTCAAAAAAGTGTTAAACAGCCAAGAACTCTATGATGAAACGGGCTCTCATAAGGATCGTTCCAGGAAAGGTAGCTCAAGATCTACATCTGCTGCAGAGGAGGTTTATTAGAATATTCTCACCATCCTGAGACACTGCTGACTAACAGCACCTCAGATAGCATTTGATGGTTTGGTGACTTGAGGACATATTCAAAGGTCTAATGCACATTTAGAAGGTAAGAAATGCCACAAATGTTACACCTGTGAATTGTGAACTATTTCAGGTGACTACCTCATGAAACTGATGAGAAAATGCCATGAGTGTGCAAAGCTGCCATCAAACCTAAATGTGGTTGCACTGGACAATCTAAAATATAAAAGCATGTTCTGGATTGTTTAACAATTTTTGTTGACTACATATGTACATACATGTGCTTTCACAGTTTGGATGTCTTCAGTATTAATCTGCTGAAAATGATAATGCAATCTAATCTACTCCCACACTGCAAGTATGCTGCACTATAAGGAAAAGTTCCGCAATAAAAACCTTAAGCTAAAGTAGGGATTATCAACAAATTGCAATTAAAGTAGTCGCTGGGAAGTAAAATGGCACCTTCAGTTTTTCACAAATGTATTTTTTATTGAACAGAATGAAAAATGAAATATATGCAGTATTTAAGGCTGTCAGACAAATGTAGTGCAGTAAGAAGTACAACATTTGCAGTAGCAGAGGTAAATGTCAAACGTGCGCTTACTGTCCAGTATTTAATGTCACAGTGTCTAGGATTAGTGACATGTGGTGGTGAAATTGTAGATTGCCACAAACTAATTATCCTTAACCTCAACCTAGAAGAACCGACAGTGGCTGCAAAAATGAGAGGGATTAGGGAGGGAGAAGCTTTTATTTTCTATCATGTTGATGATTGTGAGGGAATAGGAGTGGGTGTCAAATAAGCATTATTTTCTTTTTTTTTCCTTTTTCATTTTTGTTAACATTGTCTTTACACCTGAAAATGAATCAAATGAAATGAATGAATGGATGAACATTTACACTATTTTAGAATCCTGTAGAATTTGCTCATAGATGGGGGAATTTTTGTTCCTCATCCACAGTGCGAGAAGAGTCACTGACTGGCTTAATGAGGATAAAAAATGTGAATCATATGCCACAGTATCACAGTCACCTGATGCCATTGTCTACGTGCAAAAAAATAGACTCAGAATACTCAGAAAGGACACATGGTCAAAGTTCAGAACATGTCATTCTTAGAAATCATTTTATTATTAAAATCATTATTATAACTCGTTATTTTAACTTAGGCCTACATATTATACCAGGAGCAGACAGCACAGATAATAATGTACAATCATTAGAAAATAAAAGCTAATTACGTATTTGAAAAACAAATTACTTATAATAAGGTCTAATAAAATATGTATAATGTAAAATGTAAATAGTGACAGGCATCAAAATAGATATTCTAAAAACATATGTCTTTATTGTTTTTTAAAGAATTAGGAATTGAGTTAAATCCAATTTATAAAAGGAATACAGATGGTTGTGAGTGTAGAAACTTCTGTTTGCAAAAAAAGAATTTTCCAACAATAATAAAAAATAGCAACATTGTTGAAAGTTTTGCCACTAATTCTTGATGTGCATGCTCTAAATATTGCATAACAACTTTAAGCTCATTTTAAGTGTGTAGTATCTGACTTCTTAACTTTTAACTGTTGCAGTGTTTTTGTTCATATGCGACCTTTTGTCTGTCAAATCATACTCTAAATTTTTTTCATTTCCTTCACTTGTCTTGCATTTTTTATCTAAATATCTTCATTGAAAAGGGCAGTTTTAGACTAATGTGTCAGATTATTACTCAGTGGAAGAATGGTAGCTTGTGCTCTGCCTGAATAAAAAGATTAGTTCTTCTGGGGGTTAATATTGACCTTGGTCATTTGTGTTTTCCTACAATATTTCTGTTTTTGTGTGCAAAGGAAAATGACTTATTCAACAACATTTTCACAGAGGGCTAATAATTTTGACCTCAGTTGCATGTCTGCTGCTGATTTTTCAGTGTTTATATATTCGATGCCTGGGTATACCTGCAGTATCAAAGAGCGAATGTTGTACTCCAGCTGTAAGAACAGACTACTTGACGAAGTGGAGAGAGACTACCAGCTGGAGGTCACCAAAAAGGTACAGTTCACCCAAAACACCCACTTTAAATTCACTATAATCCCAATTACTTACAGATAAGTGTGAGTGTAAGTTATGATATTGAAAAGACTTATTAATAACCATTTGGACACTTGATTTTGGGTGTTTATAGATGGAGATAGATAGTGGTGATGGCCTCACAGAAGAGTTCTTGTATGAAGAGGTCCACCCGATGGAGCACACCTTGAAACAGGCCTTCTCCAAGCCTCGAGGACCAGGAGGAAAGAGGGGCAACAAACGCATCATCAAGGGTGCAGGGGAAAATGGGGAAGAAAGTTAAACATCATACAAACATTTACACATCACACACATAAACAAACCAACACATTATCTATGAATTAACTTACTTATTGTTTCACAATTTAGCTCCTACATATTTTTCTTGTTTTTATTACATAGACTTCACAGCCACCACCATAAAGTAGAATTTATATTTATTTCGTTGTGAATAAATAGTAAGTTTTATAAAAGTGAGAATCCTAATTATAACTGTAATAGCTGTTGATGGCTGCTTCATAAAAACCAAATCGAAAACTTTTAATAGTTTGACCTGTCGGTGCTCATCCTGCAGCATGAACACATTTTACAAATAAAACTGCATTTTGATGCATGTTTAATTCATAAATAAGTGTCAATACTTTGAAGCGAATGCACCATCTTGCGGATATAAGGTCAAAACTGCCCATGTTGTTTATCTTTTTAAACCTAAATACCTTCCCAGTAGGTCACAAGCTCCTAATGTGCTGCCAAACTCTGTTCAAACTAATATGCAAGACATTTAAACATTTTCATTTCAATGGTGCAGCCATAAAAACGTGGAGTCCTACATCATATTGTACATCATTCATACTCATCACATCACACATCACATACATCATTACATGGTTTCAACAAAGCTGTTGGACTAAATCTGTCAGATACAGTGAGGAACACCACAACTGTAATAAACATACTTATGGCAGCACCAATAAATAGGAAAATTGGACATATGGTATTTTTATTTTACTTACTTTTGCCAATTACCGTCCAAGTTGAAGGCAAAATTTACAGTCTGTGTTCTTTGCTTCCTTTTCATTTTTTAACACTACCATTGTCTTAGTTCATCAAGATAGTTGGATAATTGTTTAAGGGTGGATTATCCTCTATATTGTCTTGAATTAGCCCAATGCTTCACTCTTCACCACATGTAAATTCATTCACATTACTTTTACATACACTTTTACATTCTATAGTCAAGGTTTGTCCCCATTCAACTAAAGGCTACTGTTTTACATGGTCCTACAATAAATTATTTTCTTTATTTTCATGTGTGTGTGTCCTCGTTTTGTATGTGATATCCTGCAGTCATGCAGCAGGGAGCAGCAGGGATCACAGCGCAGTAGTAGAGGTCAATCCATTGTGTGTGGTTTCCGGGAAGCCTCTCTACTCAGAAGCCATCAGCTGCATGTTATGCTGCTTTCAAACCACACAGGAAAAATGGGCAATGTTATGGAGGCTTTCCAGTGGTTCTTATCTGTGTACGTGAGAGCTGTGGTGCTGTATGAGGATATATATTTCTGACTTTCTGACACAATTCACCTAATTTCAAGGATAGCACATTCACTACGCTCCTTTTATTAAATTATTTTCCAAATAATTCACTTTAAATCACACTGAAGCAACTGGAAAGAGATAGAGAGAATCAGTAAAAGGTTGGATTTAATTAACTAAGCCTGCTGTTTGGTCACATTAACCAAATTTATCTTCTTAAATGTAGGCATATTTGTATTATTTATGGCCAAACGAGTCAGTGAAACCAAATAATAATGTTGCCAATGTTAACCTACATGGGTTTCACAATGCATAACATATAGGACATGAAAATTAAATATGTATTTTTCCTACGGTCGTGAACACAGCATTAAATACATTGGTACCGGTACCGGTTGAAGCGACAAAGAGACAAAAAGCAACACAAACACAACCGGAAGCTTCACTGTTGTCCTTCAATGTAAAAGACCTAAGAGTTTCACAAACAACAAAAATACAGCAATAGAATATAGGCTATCATATTTAAGTTAGTATTTTTGTTAGGAAATTATTTTGTCGGTCCTTTGATGGTCGTTTTTATTAAATGTAAGTTCGAAGTTCAAGTTTCCATCATCAGCTTTTGTTTTCTTGCAGGTTTTTGTGTTAACGCCGTAACAGATGAGATTTACAGTGAAACAGCAGATTGAGTTTGCAAGGAAAAGTGCCTAAAAGGTAAAGGTAAAAAAAAAAAATCCTAGTAATTAGACATCCATCCATCCATCCATCCATCTTCTACCGCTTATCCGTGGGGTCGGGTCGCGGGGGCAGCAGCTTGAGCAGGGA
>JAQQAE010014830.1:0-12253 GCA_029823295.1 Pseudamia nigra
ACATCCTTCTGTCCACCACCTCCTCGATGGAGTCCAGTGGGCAGCCCAGGACAGAACTGGCTCTGTCCTGGGCTGCTGTTTCAAAGGAATTTCCCCAGTGTGGGATAAATAAAGTCTATCTACGTAATCTTATCTTAACTAAAACTGAATTTCATCACCATGCAAAATAAATGTAATCAAAAATATCAGAGATCATTTGAGTCCTTTATTCATTAAACACTGGATGAATACTGTCTGTCATCTGTCTGTATACAGTTTTGTTTTAGTGTACATGCTATCATTGCTCATCAGTGATTATGTTCAAATAGCTAAATGAGGTGCAGCTTCACCTTCTGTTGCTAAATTGTCATTATTATCTTCATCACTGAGCTTATTGTTATGTGAATTGAACGGTGGACACCTGTGGTGTTTTCCAGAAGGTGGATTTACAGCATACTATTAACTTGTTGCCAACTTGCTAAGAACACTGATCTTGTGATTCTGCAGTGACTGATCAGGGGCCATTAGAATAAATCTGATGATGCAGTCATTAGTTAACAAACACAGTTGGGAAGAGACGGTGACCGTTTGTGGTACAAGTTCCCTGAATCCTCACATCACTAAACTCACTTGTTAAAATGTACAGAAACACTCACTTCCTTATGATGAAATTAACCCCTTTATCCTGAGCAGCAGCTTTTTTTAATGGCTTAAGGTGAACATTTAGTTTCAAATGGTGTCTTTGATGCCGATATTCTGTACAAACAAGGTCATCTTTATTTAGGCAACTTTAGTCCTCATTTCACACAGCTCCCTCATTTTCCACTGAGGAGGTTATGTGACCATGTTGGTTTGTCTGTTTTTTTGCAGGATTACGTAATTGAATTGAACCTTTATTTAACCAGGTAGGTCAGTTGAGAACCATTTCTCATTTACAATGACGACCTGGGCCAGAGGCACAGAAAAACTACTAGATAGATTTTGATGAAATTTTGACCAAGGATGAACACATTAAATTCTGTAGGTGATCCAGATCAGGAAGCAGATTCTGGATCAATTTTTTTAACATTGCAAGCTAGGACCATTCATCAACATCCATTCAATAGTTGTTATGAAATCCTGCTAACAAACGAGCAAGCAACCAGACAAACCACGTGATCACATAACCTCCGTGGCTGGTCAATAATTAATACTTTTGGTGAGCAACAGCCTTGGCAGAGGTACAGTATGGTCTCTGAGTGTCCTCCAGTTTACATGTATTTTATCATCTGTCTGTACACAGACAGATGTGACATAACCATGTGGGTGGAATGGAAATGGCCTATTTTACTTATTAGAATTATACACTGGTGTGGCTCAGTAGGTAGAGTGGCTCATTCATGAACCGGAAAGGTGGTGGTTCGATCCCTGGCTCCTCACGTCCACAGGCCAAAGTCCTTGAGCAAGGCACTGAATCCCAACTTACTCCCAGTGACTGTTCACTCGTCTATGAATGTGGGAGAATGGAAAGCAGTGTAAAGCCAAAGGGTAGAAAGGTGCTATACAAGACCATTTACCATAGACAATGATGGAGGTATGGCATCCAACTGAAGCACAGAATACAATACAATACAATACCAATTCCAAACAAGTTGACATGAAAGTAAAAACAGAATACAACAATTTGCAAATCTCATGAACGCATATAACCATCAGACAAATGGAAAACTGTTCTGTTGTCAGATGAATGCCTCAGACCATTTTAAATGACCGTTGACCCAGACAAGATGGCGGCATTTCTGAATCATGTTGACATATACAGTATGGCTTCTTGAACAATCAGGTCAATGCAGAGTCAAGACATACAGTAAATTAAATCTGTGGCAGGAGTTTAAGACGTGTGAGGGCAACCCTTCCATCTTCAAAGACATGGGACACTTAACTATATTTATTTAAGACAAGCTCAGACAAACTAAACAGTAAGCAATTCAAATTCTATAATTCCTTTCCTGGCTCATTTTCAGATCAAAATGTGTTACTTTTTCCATAATGTTGCAAAGAAACAAACTAATAAAAGCAAAACCCATCACCTCTGTGGCAGAGGTTAAAAAAGACAGGTTAAGGTTATAAAACAATACAAACACTCATGTCCAATACTTAGGCTATATCTGACCATCCTGACCACCTTTTTTGTAAATTCTGTCCTTATTTATTGACATGTAAGTCCTGAGTTGGCTTAGGTCACTCTTTGCTTCTTCCTGCTGGGCAAATACAGCCACAGTCTGGCATCACCTTGTTGTTTTTTTACAGCTACAATTGTACGCATTGTTCAAGGGTTTACGTATGTAAGATTATGGAAAAAATTCAGCAGTGTTTTCCAACCATCAGCCATGAAATGCAGGGAATATAAACTTCAAAGAGGGAACGGTAGAGGGGCAGGAATGAAAGAGCTGAAGAATGTTTTTGACATTGTTTACTTGTTTTTTTTTTCTCTTCCAGTCTTTTGCTAGTCTGTGTCTTCTCTCTCCCTGATTTAATTCAACAGCTGTTTCCTTCCTCCAGCTTTACTTTCCCCCCCTTTTGCCTCCAAAACCGCTGTCATTTCCCATTCTTCCCAGTCCTCAAACATTCTGCTGTTGTTGTTGCTGGAGTTTGGGGCTGAGAGGCAGAAACAAAGTACAGTGCACCCGAAATAACAAAGAGAGATCTTCACCTGAAATCCACTTTGTGCCACAGTGAGTGTGACACGTGTGACCCACAGACTGCATATAGAAGATGTCATGTGTGAAAAAACATTTGGAAGCTCAAACAATGATCCTCTGGGTATTGTCGTGTTGATACACAGCCAAAATGGGCTTGGTGGTGGAGTCAGTGGTGCTGAGGTGAGTAAAGTGGAAAAAAATTAAGCTTCTGACTCAGACACATGTGTCAGTCAAAATCTCTATAAGCACAGTTATGCACAAATATCAATTCAACCCTCATACTATGTTCAAAGAGGTGCAAATAAACTACAGAAACCAAAGCTGTTCTTTATACCATTATTTATGCTCTAATTTTGTTTATTTTAACATGGGACTCGATGGGGATTGACTCACTTTTGGATCCGTCCCCCTGTGGACATTGATAGACCTGCGGTTTTTATTGGAGGCTACCATTTGGCATGACCCCAAGTACGGAAAAGTCATTAAAAGTAAGTAAATTTTTATTTCCTTGATTTGTTTGCTTTAATTTAATGAATACTTTTTGTATGTTACTTTCTTGGATTTTTTTTTCCTTTTCTTGATTCTAAAAATCATTTTAAGGATTGTATGGGTCATTTTTCTTCCGTTTTGTGATTAGTCTTTTTTGTGGTTGGTTTATTCACTGTTTTTCTTTCTTTGTAGAATATTTTGTTTAATGTCTTTTGGTATTTTATTCATTTTATAGATCACTTGCTGAATTTTTCAAAATGTTTCTATGTATTTTATTCATTTCTATAATTGTTGTGCTACTATGTGTAAATTTTGATCTGGATTATGTGTATTTTGTTTAATTTTGTTCAATGTTGAATTTTGTTCACTTTTCTTAATTTTCTTATTTCTTTCATGTTTGTTATTTGTGATTTTCTTCTTGTTCTTCTTGAAGCTGTTTTTTTTTTCTGGGTGTTTCAGTTATCTCTGCCTCAGAATGATCAAAAATGTGTTTTGTCATTCACCGAGTTAGTGAAAAGTGTGGAATACATGTGGAAAACCTCCCCTCTGCCTCCCCCTGCACCTGGCTTCTCATTACTGGTGAGGTCTGCTACCTTGTCCGGGTAGTTTTCTTGTCCCTCGCCTTCGTCATTCTTTATGTCAAAGTTTGGTGTTGTTGCTCCCTCGGAGGTCTTCAAGGAGGTTTCCCCATTCCTCCTCCGCTGATATTGAGGCCTGAGATATGTTTTGTGCATCATCGCAGAGCTCAGCAATGTTATTTCTACCCATTTTTCCTTTACTGTGTGCCTCTTGTTCACTTTTTTCTCTCCTGACTTCCAGCCGATGTTGTTATGTATGCTGTGGGGAGTCTGCTGCACATTGTTGTGCCTCTGCCTCCTCTCAGCAAATACTTTTGGCCAAAAGTGAGAAATCCAGGCATGAGCTGAGGAGGAGAGTGAAGAAATAAAGCTAGAAAGATCAGGGCAATAGGTGGTAGTGGCTCAGGGACAGAGTGAACGACGGGGGGTGTGGGCTGCTCAAACACCTGTCTTTTGGCAGGTTAATGTACATTGTGCCCTTTTGTCCAGTTGAACTTTATTTTCTTCATGTCACTTTAGTTATCCTGCATTTATGAAGAAGAACATCTTTTGATAATTATAGCGATAAAAAGAGGCAGGACAAACTCACTGATGCAGCACTCAGACTGCATCAGAATGAATGTTTTCATCATCACATATACTTTTGCACATTCACTACAACATTAGCTTTGGTCGTTGTATATAAATGTCTCTCTCTCATGGTGTCACGCATTTCATCCTTTTTTATGTATGAATCACACAAACCACAAAAATTAGAAATCAGCTGCATAAATATCACTCAGATAATCGATTTGAATTTTTGTCTGACAGATGATGTCTGTATGTATGTATTTACATATCCAATGTTGAGGTTCTATGTGATCATGTGACCAGATGATGCTCTGTTAAGCGATAAATCTGACAGAAACCAACTACTAAGCAAACAAGTGCACTGTAAACTTTTTAAAACATAAAAGCGTTGCAAAGAAAAAGATAAACAGATACTGGAGAAGAAGGAAGCTAAGCTAAACGGGGTAGTTCAAAAACACTCACCAAATTGGCCTGATATCGCGAACATGGAGAAAGATTTTACTCAACATGAGGCTCATCAGATGAGATTCAAACAAGCACCAACCTCCATGAAGGTGAGCAGAGGGGCATTAGTTGACGATTAGGATTTATTTGCATATCAGGTCACCTTCGAGTGGCTGTTTATCAAGCTGCCAGTCTGTGCTGTGCCCAAGTGCATTTCACAACTAAAGCAGGGACTGTTTGAGTAATGTGAGTGCAACCGAGCTGCACTGAAATGCGGAACACTTCCCGGCCATGGCACAGTATGGCAAACGCGGACCCAATACGTATCTGACATTGATACCTATTCTCTTGCTGCCTCCTCATTCAGGCTACGTGATTAAATGGGAAATCACTACCTTTCATAACCTAGAAACCCAGCAGAAGTCTGTATGTGAACACAAACGATCGAAACATAAGCTACGAAGTCAGTTTCTTTCAAATGGAACATGATGGTGAGACACCGAGGTGTCAGCACTTTTCCTGTGTACATCATCTTATCAGACAGGGTACAGTGATGTATAGCATGACATAGGGTGTTTTAACATTATTACAGTTATTAGTGAAACTGATGTTGGTGATTGGTGGGAATAAAATTTTGTTCCATATGCTCTTTTTCTAAAATTGAGCATCTGCCCTTCTTAAGGCCTCTGCACGGCCCTTGTGACTAACATAAAACAGAGAGAGCATAAAGGTTAATGAAATCAGACCAAGAGAAAAGAGGAAAAGGGAAACAGAAGAAGTCACCCCTCTCCTCCTCTTTTACATGTGTATCCACATGGAGCAGTAATGACTGATGTTGGATGTGTATATAGTTTGTAGCATCACAGGCCTCAGACTTGACAATGTGAGTTCGAAGCGCTTTTGAACTGAATGGACTTTTGGTTTAAAATGTTGTAAAATTAATTTAGTGGGGAAAATATCCAGTCCATTTCTCTGTGGGAGAGCAGGATTACATAAAAAAACTGCTGCAATAATTTTTATGATACTTCATTCTTTATCACTGAATTTAAATGATGAAATCCACTACTGTCTTGGATGTTTCCGTCCTTTTCTCTTTACCTGTAGAAATTTCATGTCCACTTTGGTTCCAGAAAATAATCTGCTATTTTTTGGTTCCAGCTGTAAGCCACAGTTCCAGGTTGTGACCCAACTTTATTTTTTGGTGTGAAGTTTGACAATCTGCTGATCTGGATGTAGGGTGGAAACGTCAATGCTGTGCAAACAACTTATTTAAAAATAATGTCACAAGGTTGTTGATGCTCTTGGATTAGCGAACCTGTACCTTGCCATTCAGAATCATATTTGTCTTTGTGAGATGAGGAAATAGAAAGCTGGAGAAACCTGTCAGCGGTCTGTCTAATGTGCTGTCCATAGGAATCAAAGAGCAGCAGATCAAGCCCCCATGAAAAATACATAGAAAAAGTTCATTTCTGCAGCTCACCACCGTCAGTATTGCAGGGCTTCAAAGACAGCACTTTTAAAACTTTTCTTTAAAGACACTAATGAAGCTACAATTTTTAAATCATTTGCCACATGACCTAAAAGACTTCAGAGCCTCATTTGCAAGTTATTTTTACATGAAAAGGTTAGTCTGGCACGCACAGGAAATATAAAACTAAACCTCAGCAGGTTCTAACCTGGGAATGTCTATTGTACCTGTAGAAAGTTAGATACAGTGAAAGAAAGTCTGAGTCATAATTCTTGCGACTCTTGGTCTTTTTCATGTTTTTCTGTGCGTGATCATGTCTGGGCCAATAAAGGTTATATTTACCATTTGTCTGACTTTCAGAGGAAGCGAGGGACAGCTGGGGACACCGGCACAGACCTCTTGAATTCTGATCATCATCCCGGAAGATCAGACCCGCACGCGTGACAAAAAAGTGTTCTTTTTGGGGATTGTAATCAAATGTCAGCACATGGTGCCATCACCTTGTGAATGCAGAGTATTATGGGGTTGAGAAGAATGAGGGGGATTTGGAACGAATGGAAGATGAAGGTGGATCAATACAGAATAATGTGTGTTTGATGGTAATCGATGAGTATGAATGGAGCTGGGAGACCATGTGTCCTTTTCATGTGTCGTGCTGGCTCAGTGCAGAACAACCAAAGGACATAAATAGTCATTCGTTTCTTTGAATTCGCTTTTGAAAAGGGAGATTGTGTCAGCTAAGCTTTAAAAAAAACGCAACATCGTCGCCATACTCTTATCAACATTAAAATGTTATAATTTAAGTTAAGCGTTGATGGATTACTAAGTAATAGTCTAAATAAACGCAACAAAGAAAGCAGACTTCACGGGGAGGGAGCGTGGGATACTTTGTTTAACAGAAGAGAAAAACCTCCAGCAGAACCAGGGCTCTTGGTAGGCGGCCATCTGTCTTCACTGGTTGGGGTTATGGAAAACTCTTCAACTGGTACAACAAAACTAAGTAAGTTTTATTGTCAACAACTAACGACGTTTTGTTGACAACAAAACTAAGGAAGTTTTAAGGAAGTTTTAAGTTCTAAAGAAGTTTATCTAGTTTTGTCTAGAGCTTTGTCTTTCTCCAAAGTGTAGAAGACCATTCCCACTTCTCAGAATTTTTTTCCCGTATAAAACACACTCATTAGCACAAATTTGTCACCGAATCCAAATCTGCATCCATTTAGTGTTCTACCTGCATGATGCCCATGATCATACAAGGCAGCCATGAATAAATTCCACGTATAAACGTCTTTGTTTTATTTTGCCATGAACAAATAGGATAGGAGATAACTATCCTGACGGCTGTTCATCTTTGAACTTCTGATTGGATATTACCATCAGAAAAACAGGTGAAGAAGAAATTGTAGCATCTGATTGGTTGACAGGTAAACCGGAAGTGATTTCCCAGGAGTGGGGTCACAATGGGGATCTGAATTGATAGAAATAATGTTTTTTTTTAAATCATAAAAATATGATGAATAATCACATAATATTGAATTTATCAATGCAGTATGGCATCTCGGAAAAAAAAAAAAACATGACATTTCTAGGCTGAATTAAAAACTTGCTAGACAGGATTTTATATTATTAGGGCTGTCAAAATTAACTAATTAATTATACAGATTCATTCATTTGCATGTTTAATTTTATTAAACATTTTATTGCAATTAACGTGTGCGCAACGCACAGTAACTCAAAATCCCACAATTACACCCATTGACAGAGAAATGATACATTTGTTGTAAGTGTCCTTTGGATGGTTTGTGTTCACAGGGAGTCAGTCTGTATCGGTACAAACTTATAAACAAATGCAATATGTGAGCAAACTCTTCTCTCATTAGTCAAAAATCATCTCTGGAAGGAGGAAAAGTTTACTCTTTTTTTTCTTGCCCCGCTGGGAAATCAACAACCATGTATCATCAGCTGCTGGTGTGGTTAGTTTTTTGTGTGGCATCTGGTGAAACGAATACGTGTCACCGCATGGGACTGTGCGGTTCTGAGAGATGAACATCACCACACACACACTACATTATGCACAACGCATCAGGTAAACTTCGTTAGATTAGGCCTATCTCGCCAACTCCTCCTCCTTTTCCTCCTCCTCCTCTGCTCCTGCTGCTGTTTCTTCTTCTACTTTTGTGGATTTGAATAATAGTTGGAAACTGAGTGCATTGTCAACCACAGTTTTAAGTCAGTTGCATCTGACTCGGTTGTGCTCCCACCGCAAATGAACCGCTACAGGGATCGAATGGAAACGAGCCAAGAACATCTCGGCTTGTTTTGTTCCAAATCCGGGAGCGTTCACACATGCACAAACACACCGGTTTTGGGGTTAAACACTCACTGTTCCGGAACAACTGCTCAGGTGTGAATACACCCTAAGTCTACTTCTAACAAACTGAGTGATACAGTTGCCTGGTAGATTGCAAAAAAACAGCAGACCGGTTAATATTGTCGAGGACACATGCTTTAGGAGGTTTTGCAAATTGCATCTCAAGATGCTTTATACAAAGCACCATAATGATGAAAATCCACGGGCTCTATGAAACTGAAAGGAAAATAAAGAAAGAGGATTTGGTTGCAGTCAAATATGTCGACCTGACAGGAGACACTGGACTTCAGTGAGTAACACTAACTATTTAAATATCTTGATCCTCCTGTGACCACTGTTAAGTTAAAATAAACACATGTAAAGTGTATTTATCAGCTTCTGTCATGAGTGTTTTTACTCCCACAAAATGAAAAACAATGAGTGGATATTAGTCATAAATAATTGAAATTAATCCACACTGGCCCTTTGATTAATCAGATTAAAAATATAAATTGTTTGACAGCCCTAAATATAATAATAAAATCATATGTGAGCCCTCCAAATATTGGCAAAAAGGTAAACTTTCAATCACAGTTATCCCCATAAAGACTTGTTGTTGGTTCCAAAGACTAAAAAAAATACAAGTGATAACACTTGGGCCTGCCAGCCAAGTTTGGAGGGTTAAAGGGCCAGTATTTCCTCATTGGCATGTTGGTGAGTTACATTATATTTTGCATGTGCCCAGAAACAGAATTTTACTAACACTGTCTCATGTCTGCAAGTATAGACACTACTAATATGTAATAGCTAACAGAGTAATGTTTCCCGGCTTCACACTATGCAAAGTGTGTTCCACAGTGACCAGAAATGTTACAGTTAATGTAATTTTCAGGTAAGATGACTGTGTATCCGACAATCAGTTTTATTGAAGCTTCGGAATGCAGAAAAGAAGGTTGCGGCCACTTTGAGAAAACACCATTTTGAGAGGTTTAAGGGAAAGTTTAGAAGATGAGAAGAAAATCTAGTCAAAGATAAGAGGCTGGTTAAAATATGATTTATTTAAGTTATTGACTATAATTCTTTGCCAAAATAACTGTCTGCTTTGACCATTTTCACTTTTGCACATGCATCCCAACTCATGTAACTCACTCTGATCCTGTATAATCCTGATCACCTGAGTGTAGTCTGCAGCTGACTGTGTGACACGGCAGTAATTGGTACATTTAGTATGATTAATCACTGCTTAATCAGATTTGCATATATAATAGCTTCGGGTCAGCCAGTTATGAGACAGCATGCTTTCCAAAAATATCCGAGAGTCAACATGCTACACAGTGTGTTAATGATCATCAGTCAGGCTGCAGAAAACAGCTCTTGAGTTCTGATAAATGAACCTGGAGAAGAGAAGAGTTTGTCCACAACTGGACAAACATCACAAATGCAACACTTTCAGCTCCTGTAACTACTTTCTGAGTCACAGCAAAGCCTTAAAAATACCAAAATACTTTTCTGGCTGTGTTTTAACCTATGAAAGCCTTTGGCCTGACAGGTCAGTGCTTTGGTAATGGCTCCTGGAGAACACCTACCATGCTTCACAGAACTCAAACACACTTTTCTAAAATGTCACTTAGTCTGACTCTGCCACCTTAGGAAAGGTGAACAACTTTAACTGGACTTTGTTTTAAACTTTTTCTTGTTAAGACATCCTGTATTTTTAGGTTGGCACACACTAATAGGTGATGAATAAATGCCCAAAATGGCCAGCATACGTATATACTACTGACACAGTAATCTGAGTGAAAGCAGTATGTGGTATGCAATAGGTAAAAAAAATAAAAATGAAACACAAATCTGCAGTATGTCAAAGATACTGTATTGAGATGTGCACTGGTCACACTGTTTAGTATGCTACTTCAGCTGCTTGTGTGACACACTGAATCCCAAAATGCAATATGGCCACTCGTTTCTTCTTCATCTAATGTCAGGCTGCAAACAGCATAATTAGTGCTCTATCAACACCTGCAATGGCAGTCGGGACCAGACTAATCTACCTAGACTAAATAGAGGAAAACTACTGGGCAAAAATATGCACTGTACAGGAGACTACCGACACATGGCTGCTATCATTTGATGTATTTTTATGGGAATGAACATATGGAATGTTTGTGCTGGAATAACTACAAAAACTGAGGTAAATTGGAGACAAATAACCATCATGTGGTCATGTGACTGTGTGAAGCTCAGCCTTAATGTCCACATACAGGATAGTGTGCTGTAAGCTGCTATTAAAAATAAAATATCCACTACATATGTACAGTATGTACATGTGTATGTAGCATGTGGCATTTAGGACTTTTGCAACATAGGCTAAGTGATTAAAAATACATCATTTACTGACTTAAATAAATTAAAGCTACTTTTAAACAATAGCATATTGAATTAAACACATTTAAATCATTTTCAATGTGAAAATCCTGATGACATAATACAAAGCTTCCTTTGATAATAAAAGAGAAGCAAAACTAACTTATTTTACTCCGTTTTAAATTACCACATGATTTTGGTTGCTTATAATTTCAATAAATAAATCAAACCGTTACCCCTAAATAATTACCTCTTTTAAAATGCACGTTTCACTACAATAACCTAGTGAACAAGCAGATATGCCATTGAATACAGTGGGAATAAATTTATTGTTGCAACAAAATACTCAGTGGATTTAAATTTCCTGAGAAAAATGAATAAAACCTAGCATTTTTTTAAAAATAGATCTAAATGACACTGTCAAGGATATGAATTAATTTCCAAGTATTAATCTTATTTTCTTTAATGTATTGAGTCACTTTGTTATCATCAAAACATTTACCGCGGATGAAAACATGACTTTTTTTTTGTCTAAAGAGTAGAACACACATCACTTTCAATTCATGACTTTATATAATTCATTTTCAAATGACTGTTGTACAAAAAGGCTCATTCTTTGTGATGACTGTGGAGATAATGACTGCCTGAACTGTGGTTCTCTTCAGATCAAAAAAAAAAAATTATTCCATTCTGTCTTGTTGTATTTTTTTTTTGTTAATAGCCAGCTGGACAGTATGAGTTCAGCAGCAGGGTGATCTGTGATTTTAATGAATCAATCAAAGATCTTTCATAAAACCCAGTGGAAGTGGCACAACCTCAAATGGCTGACTGAAAGGGGAAACTGTAGCAGAGCTGGAAAACGAGAAAAGTCTTACCAGAAACTGAAACACAGTTATTTCTGCCACATGTCTACAATTGTGTTGTGTACTCAATATCAGACTGTTTATGATGGTTTTGGATTTCCAGAATGTACTGGTGAAGGTGGCAGCGACTGACAACAGCTGTCTGCTTTTTCTTAAAACTTTCACATATACTGCTTGTTTTATCGTTTTTTTTTTTGTGGGATCAATTTTGAATTGATATGGAGAAAACCGTGAACTCCAGAGAGGACCTCCTGAACCTGAGACAGAGGAAATGTGGAACCTACCAACCAGTCCCACAAGATCTGAGAAGGACTCTGTATGGCTGCAGGGCTGGTGCCAGAGTCAAAGGTACAGGCCTTTTCTACCAACCATATAGACCAGGGGTGTCCAATCACCACAAAGGGCCGAGACACTGCACATTTTCTTTCCAACCAGTCTCTTCAGCAGGTGATTTCACTGAATTCCTTCCC
>JAQQAE010014831.1:0-12252 GCA_029823295.1 Pseudamia nigra
ACACAGTTTCCAGAACTTGGCTCCTAAAGGAGTATAATTATGGTTACATAGAAAAAAACCTCACAGCACAATTAGCAGACAAGTTGCAACACAAACATTCATTAACAAAGCAAAGTTTCAGAGAGCCTTGGCTATGTGATGAGTGTAATAATGCCAGTTTGGATGCATGTATGCATGTATCATAGAGTTCACTTTGACCCCAAAATCAGAGTATGTAGTGATAAATCAGAGGGGGGGGTAAAAGCAGGGACTTCAGTCTCTGTCCGCATTTCCTCCACAGGGATTTTGCAGCTGCAAGGTCAAACTCACAGTGCCAGGAAGCCAAAACAAAGAAAAGACTGTCCTACTTTCAGAAGCAGAAAATAATTTAGACTCCTCATTATTCCAATTCTGTATTTTTGTTGTTTGCAGACCTCAAATTCTGTCCATAAAGAGCTCCCATTGATTTCGAGATGTTGACCACCCTTCAATTTAACTCAGAAATCGTCCCATGTTGTGCCAGAGCTCTTCCCAACTGCTCACATTGGAGACAAAGCTTTGCGCGGCTCACACGTTGAACAGCTATGTCCATCTTCTTTATTGAACGATACACCAGGAAAACACCCAAGCCAATCAGCAGAAATCCTGTTATCATGGTTCCAAATAGATAAATATCCTCAGCATATCCAGCCGCCACCATCCCCTGAGGACATTCAGGTTCCCCCCGGACCCGTCTTCCTATTAGAAGCGTGTCAATTGCATTTATGGTCCAGCTGATCAATTCAACTTTGGGTTTTAGGCAGAGATGCTGACAGAGTTTGAATCAAAACACACAGACAGCACACAGCAAGCAAGGATCAGTGGGGTGGGAGCAACCGGAGAAAGCGTCCGCACTCTCTGAAAGCCGCTTTGTTCTGGTCATTTTGTTGCAACAAAGTCAAAATGTGCACAATAAGCTAATTCCTGCACAACTTAGAATTCATACAACATGCTCAATGTGGTATGATTTGTGGATTCAATTACAGTAAAAATATAGACATTAGGACTGTTTAGAGTAGATTTTTTTCCTATTCTGTCATTTATTTTTGTTCATTTGCTTCTCATCTTGCATGTTTTGCTTCATTTTGAAAGTTATTTTGTTCATTTTTCTGTTCTTGTTGTAAACATATGCAGTCAAGGCAAAAACTGAAGCATTAACAATTCACCAGAAACAGAAACTGAACTGTTTAATGCTTAGAATTTTCAGGACAATCCAAACACGAATGAGTAAACATGTACTTTTTATGTTCCAACCAAACCTCCATTGTTACTTGCTTTGAGTGTTTGACCGCTCATGTGGTTTATTTACTTCTTTTATAATTAAATGGTGCAAAAAAACTATCCCATAATTAAACTTATGTTCCTTTGATAATCCAGTTAAAATTCATACAGAAACAGAATACTGTGAGGAGATGTGAATTCCCTGAAGGGAATTGACCTGCTCTTCACATGTCACTACTCCTCTGCATTTATATACATGTATGCCAATCTGTCATACATAACATTCTGCTAAAACATATTTCTGTGCAGTATCGGGGCCAGAGCTAATGAAAAAACATGACGAAGCAGCAGCAGTACCAAAGATAGTCCCACATTAGCAGCATTTGAATCGACTTAGTCCATCCTTCACCTGAAATATGAGTGTGACACTGAGCAGGCAGATAGAAGTAAATCGTCACAGTGTAATTGTACAAATGTCCTCTAGTCCACATCTGTCTGGATTAAGTACAGAAAGGCGCAGGAAACACAGGGTGATGTGAGGAGTTGGTATTAAATTCACATTTTCTCTCTGCTCTTTAATTATGACCAACGGTGGATGCTCCCTTTCACTTTTGGGACGATAAACTTTAAAAAATAAATCTATAAAATCCTTATGAGTGATTCCTGAGAGATCCCAGTACTGAAAGTATACAAAGGAAGCCTTGATTACTTCAATATTTACTGGACCACCAAGAGTAAAAGCAAAGTATTAATACAATTACATTGTGGCAGCCATTTTACATACAGCAACCATTTCAACTTCACAGTACAAGCCATCAAACGGATGGACTCAGACAAATCAAACAGAAAACAATGTGTTTCAATGGAGCTAAATCATCATACATGGAGGACACAGTGGGGGTCCCTCAAGGCTCCATACTTGGACCCATCTAATTCTCCTTGTATGTTGAACATCAAAAGAAATGCAAGTTTTTCTCCATAAACTAGGAGATCACTAATAGTCAGACCAGGTCTACAACAGAGGTACATGTTCTAAAGAACAGGTTTTAGGTCATGGAACCTAAAACATGACCACAGATGCTGGTGAGCACATGGTCAGATTAACACAGGTCTGGTGTGTTTTGACTAAGATCGCACAATCGCTAACAATTAGGTTTGAGTATGTGCGGTATATAGTATATAAAAGCAAACAAACACATGGAATTTCACAATTTGTCATCATGCCACACCTTTCTGCAAATTTTCATGAACGTCACAATCTGACATTGCAGTGAGACAACATACGTCCGCATCACGGCGAGGGTCGTGACTGAATTCTTCAGACTCAGTAATGTTGGTCCACTTCCCTGGTCAGCATTCTCACCGGATATGTTGCCCATAGAACACATGGGATAATCTGGATCGATGCGTTCGAGCCCGTGTCCCCTTCCTGAACACTGTGGATCCTTACGGGATGAGTGTCAGACCACGACATGAAATCTGTCATTTAGCGCTTTCAGTGAGATAAAGATTCACAGCGTTAATCACATTTGATTATACATGTTACTGACTGTATTCTGATCCAGAACATGGAAGTCACTGCTTTCGACTCCAAATCATTCATTTACCATAGTTTGTCACAGCCTGTGTATAATCTGTAGGTATCATTCATATAAAGCAGCTTTTGTTGTCCAGTATATATTTATGATTTACCTCATGCAATCAGCTTAATTTGCAAATGTATGCAGACAATGCCGTCATTTTCACAACAGCCAGATATTCTATAGAGGCTGCCCAGATGTTAACAGGAGGAGTAACTGGCTTGAAATATCCTGTGTCCTGTTGAACACAGAAAAATGTCTGCATGTTCATCTCAAAACAACCATGATTACACATTTAAATGTAATTTTGGACGGAGAAAAACTCCAGACTGTAAGTTAATGTAAGTATTTGCAGCCATTATTGGATTCAACGCTCTCAAATTTGTATGTATAATTTCTCATTTACTTAACACCAGCCTGTCTAAGGACCACAAATGGAAACTAGCTTTGGCAACAATTTAGCATATTTACATGTGAAATGATCATTAATATGCAATGTCCCGACAAATAAATGAATAAATGTCCTGATAAATAAATGAATGAATCAATCAGTCATATAAGCAAGAAAATACAGTACTGTGCAAAAATTTCAGGCCTCCTTGGGTTTGTTGTTTTTTCAGACTATGATGACCATGCACATGCACTTTAGAAGTAGAATATACAGGAAATATAGAAACGGTTCAGCTTCTCCACAATGAAGTGTCAAGAATTAGGTGTCACCGTCCTACAAACTTAAAATATATTGAATTGTTTGGATCTGAAAAAATATAGTTCACTTAAACCAGATTTCATTCAGCTGTATGTGTCAAATGGTTGAATGAATAATTTCATAATAGGGAATTTGGTCCAGAAACAATGGTTCGAGGGTATTTAAAACTTTAGTGGATGAGGCATTCCCAAACACTGGGTTGGGACCCACAGGTGGGTCATGGGAGAATTTATTTGGGTCACAAAAATATTGTCAAGCAGACAAGAACCATGTTTCATCCTGAATATTTGTGTTGTTCTGACCATGTTACTTTTGCATATATGCAATTATTCTTTTGCCTACACCTCTTGAAAATGGGTCATTTACCTGCTCTACATAAGCCTTGTAATATTCTAAACAGCAGTAAAATGGTCAAGGACACTCTTTTGTGCACAAATTCACTCATTCTATTGATTTATAGATGAGTGATTTGGGTCATGACAGTTTGTTATTTCTAAAAATTGGGTCTCAAGAAAAAAAGTTACAGAACTAGTAGTCTAGAATAGACAATGTGCATTTCTTCCAAAAATCACCTGAATATTAGTTAATCTGAGCACAGTCCATGACTATCTTTACATGCACACAGTATTCTGTTTGTCCCCCTTATTCTAAAAATGACAATATTCTAAATGTGCTGTTTACATGAACAGTGAACCAGAATGTTCCTCTTATATTCCTGTTTCTGTAAGTAGCTGTGAACTTTACAGTTAACGTTACATGTCTGTACAAACATTCCTTTTCTTCTCTTCTCGTCTCTTTTCTTCTCTATCAATTTGTATAGTTGTTGTAGTAGCACTTATAGGGCTATTGACTCTGTACAGTGGCCAGTGACTGGGGCTGTATATTGAGGTTGATGCTGAAGTAACTTAAAGTTGTAAAACTGCTTTTGGCCACTGGACACTGTCCACTGGGCTTCAAGAAACCCTGATTCTCTCCCTTCCCCCACAATCCGGGTTTCCCGGGGGCCAGGGGAGCATTAGCGTCGACGGGGAGTGGATGGCCCCCGTGACGGGTGTACTGGAATGTGGCGTCTGAACTCAGCGGGACAAAGGCGGGCAGACCTGCCTCCGACTTCCCCAGCTACAGGAAAGCGGGGGTTCCCGATAGATCCGGTCGTTCCGTCATACATCCCCACATTCCCGCGGCCCGGGCAGTCACAGGCGGGTCCACCCGCTTTCATTCCACTGAGTTCAAATGCCACGTTCCTGCGCAGGGGGCACCCCGCCCTGTCGGGTCAGCATTAGTCCGGCGCCGCTGCTGGTCTCCAAACCAAATTTTCAGTCCAGTCGACAGAAGGAAAACCACACGCCTTGGATACATGACCTGGACGAGTGAGAATCTTCACAAACATGAACCAGTATTGCACAACACAATTAACTATGTACATTTTTGTCATTACCTGAGTTTACTCTGATGACTTCGACTGACCCAGAACAATGCTTTAGTGGCAGCTTCCGCTTTTGAAGTATGTTGTGAGAACATTGACTGCTGTCCAGACAATTGGCATTTTAGTTCTTTCACCTTTCTCTTTCTCAGCTCGCTTTTTGATGGGAAGTCAGCGTCGTATTTTCTATGAAAGTCTGAAAGTCCAAATTTCCCTTTGTTGGTATTGAGATGAAAGACTGGCAGAAAAAAGTCCTCCTCCCATTCCGTATGAAAGTGATAAGTTTTTGTCTTCTTACTTGATCCAGCTCCCCCACTCATTTTTATACGTATCTTTTCTTAAGTTTAAGAGAAAAAAACGAGGGCTAAAATTGGAGGTAACTCACTATTTAGCTGGTTAGTTTTGTTGCACTTAGCATAGCTTGTTTGCACATGCACAGTGACCTAAGTGTCAGAAAAAGTCAGATGTCATTTGACTGGCTGCCCTGTAAATCAATCAAGTGATGGGATGGATGATAGGCTGACGTCTATTTTTTTAAATGTCATGCGATCTACCGACACTACCTTTGAGATCGACTGGTTGATCATGATTGACATAATGTCACAGGCATTTTTAACACTAATATATACAGACATAATCCATCCTTCCTCTGCACAAGACAACTGATGGTCTAAAGCACATTAAGAAGGTAAAAATAGCACATATTAGCTGTTGACACACCTGTGAAATGAAAGGCAATCCAGGCAACTACCTGCTGAACCTGATGAGACAATGTCATGAATGTACAAAGCTGTCGTCAACGCTAAATGTGTCTACTTTGGACAATTTAAAACATAAAATATGTTCTGGGTTGTCGAACACTGTTTTTTTACTGCATAATTTCATGCATGTTCTTGCATGCTTTGGATGTCTGCAGTATTAATGTGCAATGTGGAAAATAAGAACAATAAAGAATAATTACACTGAAGCAGGGTGTGTCCAAACTTTTGCTAGTGTGATGTAAATAGACCAGGCTTGCTGTGTTGTGACATCAATTACATTCTATTAAAATACATATTACAGTGGCAAAGTGACCTACATTAGGTGGGTGGCTCCTTTTCCTTTCGAGGCGTTTTTAAGACTCGTGCGGAGGATTGTGTCGACTTAAAGCCCTCAGTGGAAATGTTTCCAAAGGAAGGGCTCAGTCCTTTCCATTGGAATCGATTGGAGCAGTCCTTGGTGAGACTGAATGACACAGATTTATGCAAATGGATCCTCTGAAGGGTCTTTCCTTGCTGTTTGAGAAACACCAACTGTCATTAGTCATTTGAATGCAAAAATGCAGTCTTAAAGCATTAAACGTGTTGATTGCTGTATCCTGCAGTGAGTGTTGAGGTAACAGAAGTTGTGGTCACACTGCTCAGGTTTGTTTCCGGCACCTGTTTGTTCTAACACTGCGCTGCTCACTGATCCGCTCAGCCACTGGAATGATGTATTTACTCAGATTCTCAACCAACAAAGGCTCATCAGAGAAACACACACAGCTCAAGTCACCAGTAAAACCATCCTCCCTGAAATTTAATTAGACAACTGTGGTCAGCGTCTGCTCTTCCTCCTCTCACCTTATTGTCATTAGAAAACCACATTTCCTTTCTGTGTCTCCTTGGCACTAATGAAGCTCTGAGGCGTTGCGACGGTGACGCAGTGATTGACTTACCTCCCGCTCTCTGCTCTCCATAACCAGCTCAAGGACACGTCCAATTAGCATCTGGACTCCGGTACGCTAGCTTCGGTCCCTTGGCCTATCACACAGCAGAGAAGCCGTTTGATTGGCCGACCCTCCGCGGCCAGAAAGGACTGACTAGGTGCCGAAAAGCATTGGTGCATTTTAATTTCCCTCCCCTCATTGTCTTTCGTCTCCTTTTGTGTCGGTGTTCCTATGAGCTGGCAGAGCCTTTAAACAAAGTTAGATCCTTATTCAAATTTAGTTCATGAATATTAAAACCAGTCAGAGCAGTGAGATGTGTACAGAGCATTTTGAAGAAACACTCATGCCCTGATAGTTGTCAGCGTGATACTCACAGTGCATAACACGTGTCCCTTATAATAATAATCAATGAAATGTGAGTAAATTGAATAATAATGCATCAGTTTGTGTGTTTAGGAAGAAAATGTTAACAAATGAAGGAACAAACTGAGCAACAATGCAACTAAAAATGAATTCAGAAGATGTGGATATGTACAACTTCAATTCCAGTGAAGTTGGGACATTGTGTAAAATGTAAATCAAGACAGAATACAGTGATTTGCAAATCTCATAAGCCCGTATTTTATCCCCAATAGAATATAAACAAGATAACAGATATTGAAACTGAGACATTTGACCATTTTATGGAAAAATATTAGCTTTGTTTGTGTTTGATGATGGAAACACATCACAAAGAGCTGCAACAGGGACAACAACATGCTGTCCCCGTTGCAAAATGTGAAGACGTAAAGATGGACAGAGGTTCATCAATCTGTGACAAACTGCATCTAAATATTGTGGAACAATTACAGAAAAATGGTCCACAACGTAAAATTGATCCACCGTCTACAGTGTATAATATCATCAAAAGAGTCAGAGAATCAGGAGGAAGGTCAAAGGTCAAAACCGGATGCTGATGATCTTCAGGTCCTTGAGCGACACTGCATTAAAAACAGACATAATTCTCTCCTGGAAATCGCTGCATGGGCTCAGGAACACTTTCATAAATCACTGTCTGTGAACACAGTGCGATCCACAAATACAAGTTAAAGCTGTATCATAAGTGGGGCAGCGGCCTAGAGGTTAGAGAAGCCAGCCTGTTCAAATCCCCAGACGGGCAGTAGATTTGGGTGGGGAAGGTGAAGGCCACCACCCGTCCCCACCCTCTTCATCGTTACCACTGTGGGATCTTGAGCAAGACCCTCAACCCCCAAAAGCTCCTGTGGCGCTGCTCAGCGGCTGACCACTGTTCTCTAGGGACGGGTCAAATGCAGATGAAAAATGTCATGTATATCAATGTGTCTATGTGACAAATAAAGGTAACTTATGTGAACACAATCCAGAAATGTCTTCTCTGAGCCAAAACTTATTTAGCATGGTCTGAGGCTAAAAGACAAACTGTTCTGTATTCAGATGAATGCCTCAGACCTTTGTAAATGAGAAAATTAACATAATGAACATAATAAGGAACAAAATCATTTCCAAATTGGAAAAATAATGACATGAGAAAAATATAACAAAACAAGGCAGAAAATGATCAGAACAATCAATGAACTTCATAAATATCCATTCCACTAATCCAATAATGAACAAAAGGGACATTATTTTGAACGTACTGATGGAAAAGAACAACTTAGACTGGTTTTGATTTCACTGGCAAGATTAATCAACATTTTACTAACACTGAGGACAACAACCCCCTCTGAAATCTGCACATTAAGACCAATAATGACATGCATTTCTTTGTCGTACATGTGATATTGTGGTGTATCTTGCTATATAAATCTGAATTGCACTTTTTGCATTTGTCTGCTAACTCCTCTACCAATACAGGACCAGGTATTGCCATGCCTAACCCGAACCCGAGCTTGACTAGGTTTTCCATAGTTTGCGTTATATATTTTGTGGTACAGTGTGCTGAACACTTTACTGAACTGCAATCTTCCACACTTCTGTGCCTGCCACCATTTCTGTGTGGATCCGTGTTTGGATCCTAGAATGTAGTGGTGGGCGGATCAATCCAAATATCGATAGTATTGATACCAAGTCAGTATCGGTATTGGATCGATACTAGCCTGGTGAGATCGATACTTTACTTTAAGTTCCGCACTTGTTTGCAATGCTACGGTTTCGGCAAAGAGGAAACAGCCAGGTCACCGGAGTCGCTGTCCCTGTGTCAGTGCAGAGCAGACACACTTTGCTCCCCCTCCCTCTCTTGTGTTTAGATGTTGCGCCGTCACATGAGTCACGTAACGTGACTTAGACGCACAAAGCAAATAAACAAGCAAGTTGCTGACTCAGGTTCATCAGCACACGCACAAAATACAACAGAAGATTGACAGCGAGGAAGAGGAGCCGCCGTGTGGCTGTATTTTCAACCACGGCAAAACACGGCAGCCGTCTGCAGGTCGAGGCAGAAAGCAGACATCGCCGCCCGCTGAGGAAGAAGCCAATACACAAGAGCCGACTTATTTTCACACCAGTTGAACCCACCGTGCCGTGACTGGGTCGGGCTGACACCGACTCGAAATCAACAATTCATCCATCGTTGTCAGATTCAGAGCTGGATCCAGTTCGAGAAAACTGCTGTCATTCCAGTTTCTTCAGTGTTTCTCCCCGTTAACCCTCCAGCCACGGCTCTGCTTTAATCCCTGCAAACACCGCCTCCTCTGCGGCTCAGACTGTCCGATCACAATCACACACACAGTGTTTTTGTCCCGGTATTAAACTCCTTGATGAGCTCTCCGCTGCGGTCCGTCGGTCGGTCAGGGTCCATCCTGTGGAGGGGTCCTGGTCCTGGTCCTGGTCCTGGTCCCATAATGACTGATCTGTTACACAAAAGGCATTTGCAGCCAAATGGATCTGCGTGGCCACGCAGATAAATAAAGCATTTTAAATTTAATTATAAACTTTGTCCAAATTCTGTCCTGGGTTTTAACAATTTAATAATAAAAAAGGAAAGATCACAAAAACACATAAGGTCATGAAAATTAATTGAGATTTAGCAATTCAATGACACATCCACCTTATTTATTGAAAAGTATCGGTGTCGGTATTGGTATCGGCGATACTGGCCTGTATTTACTTGGTATCAGATCGATGCAAAAATATGCAGTATCGCACACCACTACTAGAATGCACCGCGTTGTTCATAAGCAGAGACACGTGAGGAAAGATTTGTGAATTTTCGCAGCGAGGAGAACAAAATGCATTGTCACACATCAATCATACACCCAGTTCCCACTTGGAAAGCAGAGTAAGTAGTGCGATGACTGTGGATCTGTTTGGAAATACGTCCACACGTTTACTATGAAAATGCCACCGTAGTGTTGGCAGTGTGTGGGCAGGGGGCCGGCTGATCCACCGTGCGATCCTTTACAGTAGATACACGATGCCA
The DNA here is from genome assembly GCA_029823295.1 of Pseudamia nigra. Taxonomy (NCBI): domain Eukaryota; kingdom Metazoa; phylum Chordata; class Actinopteri; order Kurtiformes; family Apogonidae; genus Pseudamia; species Pseudamia nigra. Next base: position 10,075 of record JAQQAE010014831.1, read on the forward strand.
TTCTTGCCTTCCATAATTACCATACCATCTTTATTTATAAAGCACTTTGAAAACAACAACAAGGCTGACCAAAGTGCTGTACAATAAAATAAACATAAATACAACAGCCAGAAATAAAAACAAGACAGTAAAAAAATACAAGGATTGATAAAAAACAGGGGGATTAAGAATAAAAACAGCTAAAAAACAGAATATAATAACTAAAAACATTGTCAGTGTCTCACTCTGGTTCGAAGGCCTGAATAAAAGTGTGTTTTCAAGCAGGATTTAAAAGCAGCAACTGAAGGAGCGTGTCCGACGTGCAGAGGGAGCTCATTCCACAACGTGGTACCCAGAGCTGAAAATGCTCACTCCCCTCTACGTTTCCTTTCTGACTTTGGAATCACTAACAGCATCTAGTCAGAAACCTGAGAGAATGAGGGAGTATGGCCATTTAAAGACTTAAAAACAAATAAAAGAATTTTAAAACACGCTAAAACTGGAGTATTACCTGTTAAAAATCTGGCAGCAGCATTCTGGACCAGCTAAAGCCTAGAAATGAAGACTGACTAATTCCAGCCAGCAGTGAATTACAGTAATCCAGGTGGGAGGTTAGAAAAGAGTGAATTACTGTTTCTAAATTCTGTTTTGACAAGAAGGGCTTCACTTTTGACAGGCGCCTGAGATGGTAAAAAGAAGATTGCACTCTTCAATTTACATGCTTATCAAGTTTTAAAGCATCGTCCATTTTAACCCCTAAATTAGTGATGACAGGCTTCTCATGAAGGGCCAGCGAGGAAAGGTCAGCATCAGTAGTACTTCTAGAACTACTTGGTCTAAAAACAATGACTTCTGTCTTTTTCTCACTGAAGTTAAAAAAAAATCAGAGCCATCCATCTCCTGATTTCAGTGAGGTAGTCAAGGGGAGGCTGACTAGAGGAAGCACCTGTACACTTGGGAGGGAAATAAATACAGATGAAAGGAGATATTGTGCTTCCGAAAAATAGCACCAAGTGGCAAGAAATATAAAAAAAAACAAAAGTGAAACAAGAATCGAGCCTTGTGGCACTCCCCAGGGGAGGTCAGCAGAAGTGGAGGTAAAATCACTGATCCCAACGTAGAAACTCCTCCCAGAAAGGTAAGGTCTAAACCGCTGGAGATGCCCACTGTTCTAGTCGTGAGATGAGTAAATGGTCTTGCACTTATAAAGCGCCTTTCTACCCTACGGCACTCAAAGTGCTTTACACTGCTTTTCCAGTCGCCCAGCCACACACCCATTCATACAATGTGGGGTTCAGTGTCTTGCTCAAGGACACTTCGACACTTGTGGACATGAGAATCCGGGATTTGAACCACTAACCCTTCAGCTCCTGGACAACCAGCTCTACCTATTGAGCCACAGCCGCCCCCAGATGTGGATGCCACGAACCACTGTGTCAAAAGCAGCTGTTAAGTCTAAAAGCACAAACAGTACAGAATCCCCAGAATCGCATGCTAAAAGAATATCATTAAAAACCCTCAACAGAGCAGAGTCGGTGCTATGGTGAAATACTTCCATAATTTCATGTTCATCCAGGAATGACATCAGCTGTGTATAAACAATCTTTTCCAAGAGTTTACTTTAAAGTGGCAATTTAGACACCGGTCTGAGGTTCGACAACACAGCACAGTCAGGACCAGCCTTTTTGAGCAGATGTTGAACAACACCATGTTTAAAATTTTTGGGTGCCGCACTAGAAGTCAGACTGCTCTTCATGATACTGAGAGTAGAGGGACCCACCGTAGGAAACACCTTCTTCAGAAATGGAGGAGGAACATCATCATAGGGAGAACCAGAAGGCTTCATCCTAAGAGTCAGCTGCAACAGGCTGTAGATGCACACACTTCTGTAGATGCTTCCAGAGGCACAGGTTCATGAACAGAGATGAGTGTATTAAAAAGAATGAAAGGATTATGAGAGTCAAAAGCAATAGTTTCAGAAAACAATAATGATGTCAAGGCTTTCACCACACTCTGATAATGTTGCCAGCTTTCCCTCAGCATCTGAAATGACACCTGCAGCCTCTTTTTTCCACTTTCGCTCTGTTCTTTGACACTCTCGCCTAAACCGCCCTGACCTGAGATTTAGTTTCCTAGTGTTTAATTAATGATTAGGGACCAGTCACTAGAGATTCCTGGTGTGTGTGTGTGTGTGTGTGG
>JAQQAE010014832.1:0-12252 GCA_029823295.1 Pseudamia nigra
TGAGTAAAAATGGGGTAATAGAAAACGCTTGTACAATTTGCTTTTCATGTCACAGTAATATTTACAAGGCCAAAAAATCATTTTTTTCAGTGTACCAACTTCCCAGAAATCCTTTGAAGGACCACATTTCACAACAATGACTTTTTTCAACTAGGTCCAGATGTTTTGGTGTGTCAGACTTCCTTCGATGATCATTCTCACTGAAGCAGTGGCTAAGTGCCGGGCTAATGTTAGCCTCTGGAGGAAAGTATACACCGATGTAGCAGTGGTTAAGGTCTAAGGCACCATTAGCCTCTGGACTTCAAACATCTGTGTCAATGTGGCTAAGGGCTAGGATAGTGTTAGCCTACAGAGGAATGTAAACAGCTGAGTCGTGAGGCTAAGGGCTAGGATAGCATTAGCCTTTGAATAAATGTAAACATCTGTGTAGAGATGGTTAAAGGCTAGGCTAGCATTAGACTGCAGAGGAATGTAAACTGTTCACTGTTAATTTGTTTCTTGGAAGAGCACTCAGAAACTTTGAGCTACATTAGCCTGCATTTAACATTAGCTCCCGCTAAACTTAAACTGCTTATAAAAAAAAGCAATGAAGCTACCTAGCTAAACTCCTGCCATCATAAATAAGGCCAATCCAGTCATTTCAGGAAGCGGGCTCCCCACTTGTATTCTCCTGTTTTCATCCTCAAACAATTGCAGACTATTTCAAGCTATGATTTATGGTGGGTGCAAAGCTAATATAGAGGGACCCAAGTTTAAAATGAAATGGCTGCAGATAAGCATGACATGCACACTTTAAATGTCAATACTGTTGAAATGAGAACAGAAAAATATCTACAAAATTTTCCCTGCTTTGCAGAAGATAACCAAATTCAGTTCTGAAGAACTGAAGATGCTTACACTGGAAAGACAGTTGTCCTGTAGTGGTGTACAATCAGACTATGTAATCTACAAATGAATATGACTCAAGAGCAAAACTACTGAGTTTATGAACTTTTTGACACGCTCTCGTATAAGAATATTTTCCTCCTCCATCATTATCTTTATAGCTGTGACTACTGTGCCATTCAGTAGAGTTAGAATTATTTTAAAGAGTATAAAGTTACTGTCACTATGTTGCTTGGTGTGAACTGCCCTTGACAGTGGATTTTTGGGCACTACCACAACACCCAATGAATTCATGCTTGTATATTTACTCTGTTCTTCACAGAGCTGCCTTTGTGAATGTATACATAAGGCCACCAGTATCTTATTCAACATGTACAGCCCAGTTCCTCTCATCAGTGCAGCAGAGTTCCTTTATCTTTCTGTCCTGGGCTCCAGCCCTGCCACTGACTCAGAATCAACAGAGAAAACTTTCAACACAACAGCACCAATCAGCAAAATGTATGCTGTTACGTCTGCAATGAATCCATAGGGCCCAAAGTCATTCCTGGCCAAATGCAGCCTGGTGTTTTCTGATGCGGCTGCAGACGTACTCCTCTACATAGTAAATAAGATTTGATGATGTGCGTATACAAGATTCACTGTAAATGCAGATAATTTCACAATTGTTATTGCCTTTTGTCTGTAACTTGTAGTGAACCTCTGTTAAAATATTGATGACATAACTGTAACTGATGTGACTAAGGAGACTAACGCCTGTTGAAGGCGGTCTCTGTTTAAATTAGAGAAGCCTCTTGCAGCAGCTTACGGAGGACGGCATCAGTCAGTCACTCAGTGTGTCTGGAGCCAGATGAACCAGGCAGGAACCCAGCACTGAGGAGAAACTGGAGGCGAGGAAGACACGGTGTAAGATTATCAAAGGGAGCAGGGGGCTGTGTATTCAAAGGCTTAGCCGACACGCCGCGAACAAGAAGCACAGGATTGCATGTTTAGGGGGTCACATGGGTGGGAAAATGAGTGGGAGACAGACAGAAACACAGACAGAGGAAAACAAATGAAGAGATGTGGGTCTGAAATGATTTAGAATGAAACCACCTCTGCTGACAGTCACATGGGGATTGCATGTCTGAATGATTAGGTGTGTGAGAGCAGGCGAGTGGGAAAACGTGTGCGGGTGCAAGCGAAAGTCTGCTTCTGCATGTGTCTCTGCAGAGCTTGGCGCTCACATGGGAAGTTTCTCCCAGGGGATGTTGTTTGTTTCCCATCTGTCAAATCATATACAGGAAATATTTAAAACATTCAGTCCGACACGTAGATGGTGACGATGAACTTTGGAGGTCGCACAGTCTCCAGAGGGAACTATGTTTACTGCTCCAAACATTTTACGCATTTATAGGAGGATGTTTGTTTATGGATTGAAGTTTACATACAAGTTTTGAGTTTTATCAACAAGATAAGTGTAAACTGCTGTGAAAAAGTCTGAGTCCTTATTTTTTGCATATGTGTTGAACTTCAATGTTTCAGATCATAAAAGTAATTTTAAGAGAAGACAGAGGTAACCTGAGTGAATACAAAATGAAATTTTTAAATTGTGAGTTAATTTATTAAGGGAAAAAAAAAACTATCCACACCTACCCTGACCTATGTGAAAAAGTATTTCTCTCCTTCTTGTAAAATCATGAATTAACTGTGATTGACCACATTTCTGTAAAGTGTAGCGTTCATTTCCACCAGCGACACCCAGGTGTGATTACTGCCACACCTGTTGGATCAATGATCACTTACATACAACCCATCTGACAAAGTGAAGCAGGATAAAAGATCTGAAAAACAAAATAATCGACCCATGGGAGAGTTCCAAGGTAAAAACCACAGCTGACCAAAAAGAACGCAAAGGCTCGTCTCACATTTGACTAAAAACATCTGGATGATTCCCAAGACTTTCTATCTGGTGAAAACTAACACAGCGTTTCATAAAAAGAATATCATACAAACAGTCAAACATGATGGTGGGATGTGATACTTTGCTGGACCTGGATGTAATCAGCAGAACCATGAAGTCTGCTCTGTACCAGTAAATCTTGAAGTAGAATGTCAGCACACGAGTTCATGAGCGATTGGCAGGACAACGATCTGAAGCACAGCAGCAAGTCCACCTCTAAATGGATTAAAATAAAAAGAATGTTTTGGACTGGCCTAGTCAAAATCTGGATTTAAATCTGATTGAGATGATGTGACATGACCATGAAAAGGCCGTTCATGCTCGAAAATTCTCTAAAGAAGAGTAGGACGACACTCCTCCACAGTGATGTGAAAGACACTTTTTTTTTACTTAACGAGTGAAGATACCATTGCATAATGGCTGTGGCTCAGTAGGTAGAGCAGATCGTTGATGAACCAGAAGGTCGGTGGTTCAATTCCCGTCTCCTCCACTGCATGAAAAGTGGGGTTTCTGTCAATAAACAATGTGAATTTCTGTAGAAGTTCAGGCAAACAGCTGTTCACAGGAATTTGCAGGCAATTACTGGAAAATGCAAATTGACGTGGACGCGACATGCACGCAGCCACTTCCCATGCATCCACGGATCCTCACATGTCCAGCAGACGCTGTCCTCCAAGGACCTTGGGTTCCCCCCAACCCATCTCCTGTGTGTAATTTCATTGAAGTCCAGTTGTTCAATTCCATGTTGTTTTGAGTTTGTTAGGGGGGAGACTCCAGCAGAGAATGAGCACAAAAAACACACAGACAGACATAGCAAGCAGGGAAACAGGGACGCTCCCCTCACCAGACTATGCAAAAAAACGCGACTTTTAAATCAGGAAAATACGGTATGTACTTTCAGCTTTGTTGTTATTGAAGGCTCAAATTATATAGATTTGCTTTTTGTATGATGATTTAAGTTACATGCCACTAGTCATGGTCAACAAAATTACATATAAAGAAAATGCACAGTGCAGTACAATTTATTTCATTGTTTGTACAGTTCAAGAATGAATAAATTGTGAGATGATTACGAGTATGTGGATGGAGAACCTATTTAACAGAGTCAAGTAATTCTGCATTGATGTTGAATGTGCACTGGATTTTGTTACTTCTGTTGAGGACCAGTACAGCTGCATTTGTAAGAAAACAGTTCAAACATAGTGTGTAACCAAGTGTCATTGAACAAGACACTGAACAGCAAGTTACTCCCAGTGACTGTTCATTGGTGGGTGAATGGAAAGGAACGAATGGAAAGGAGTTAATGGAAATGAGTGAATGGAAAGAGGTGAATATTGTGTAAAGCACCGTGAGTGCCACAGGGTAGAAAGGCGTTATACAAGTACAAATGACAAATACAGAAAAAAGGAATCAGAAAGGGGACAAATGCTTCCTCGCAGCACTGAACACACATTTTTATGACAACTGTTACACAGGGCCAACTCCCTACAAGCCAACAAAACCAGAACTAAAGGGCTGAGCGGTGATGCTCAGTAACTATCCATCCGTGTGGTCCAGGTGAACAGATTCATGATGTTCTGGATAAACACCACCTTCTGCTCGCCACAGTTCGGTCACAGCCATCTCAAAAGACATTTACATCATTTGCATGTGAACATTTGGTTCATACTGTAGCATCTCATTAGCTGTTATCCTGTCAAAGTGAGAATCAGATCCACTTCATAAACCATGAACAGCAACTTCGTGAGAGGAAATCTACCAGCTACTTTTTAATGAACCTGCCTCGTTATTAGACCCTCTGCCAGAAGGTTATGTAATCACTCAGTCTGCAGAGCTCAACAAAACCAACACAGTGAGCCTCATGATTCTGCTGGAAGTGGAATGGATCAACCTTTCGAAAGCCATAAGGAGCAGAAGTGAGGCTGCATCGTCCAATATCCTTCCCGACGGTCATTCTGGACTTCTTAGGTAGATTTATTGCATCCTTCTGATCAGGTTGTTTTTAATGTAGAGCTTAAGGACCGCATACTTCCACGTCCTTCACCTCTGAGTTTTTCCCACCACAGTCAGTGAGATGAGATGTATAATTTTCTGATCCCATTTGACTTATGCCATCATTTACACATATGTTGCTGATGTTTTGTTCATTTCTCATCTTAATAATTTTGTTCAGGTAGAAAATGGATGGATGGATTTTCTTGAGTATATGATTCCTCTCTTGTTCAGTTTTGTTTATTTTGTGCATATTTTCTAATTTATTCTGTTCATGTTCTTGCTTATTTTGTTCATGTCTTTCCCAGGCTGGATTTGAGCCCGGATCGCTGCGATCAGGCCTGAGCCCTGTGGGTGTGCACTACCAGGCGCCTGACCAAGTGGGCTACCGAGGCGCCCATTAATTGACTATTCTTTTTATGAGATTCTGAGAAGTACTTATATTGATGAGTACTCCAACTTCTACTCGTGTCACTATCATTATAAAGTAGCAGTACTTTTAGTCGAGTACTGTTTGTGTGTACTCTACCTATCAGCAGACTCAGAATTGAGACCATGATATTTTACTTTAAGAGCCATTGAAGAGGGGCTAAAGAGCCACGTGGCCCTGGAGCCGCAGGTTACAGACCCCTGCCCTAAACTCTCTTGAATCTGATTCTTTTGTGGCTCATATCGCACTTACATTTTAATCTTATTGGAAGTGTAAAGACACTGTGCAGCCTTCATGCTAACAGTTAGTGCTACGGACTCCCAAAATGAATAAAACCCAGGTCATAATGTATGATTTAATAACGTTATGGACTGTAAAACCTATGCCAGCTCAAACATGCGAATCATTGGTATTTCGCTGTAGCGACCCCTGAGGGGAGCAGCCGAAAGGGGAAGAAGAAGAAGATGGACTGTTGGCCTAGCAGGGCACTTCTGGTGATCATTTTTTATATCATTTGACCTGATTAATGAGGAAACACATGGACTAATTATAATAGGTTGAATGTCTAGTTCCCTTTCTTCAAGTACTGGCACACAGATACTGGTTAAAGAATTAGGCGGCGTGTGAAATCTGCTTTTAGTTTTGTTTTGGTTTCCTCCCCGTCCTCTGAGACGGTATCTTCAACTAAACAAATGTCTCTGCTCTCGGTTTAATAAACCATGCCCTTGATTTAACATAATATATGGCGCCTGCCGCTTCTTGTTGAGAGCAGCGAACGCCTTTGGTGTTTCTCAGTCAGTCAGACGTTTGAAGAAGCAGCTTCCTCTGTAGTGCTAATCACTTATGAATGTGTTAGAAGAGCTGCAGTTCTAGTCCACGTAGTGACTGGAGGCCTCGGCAAACACTCCAGCTTCACAGGGGCCTAATGGGGGAACCTCAGAGACGAGGGCTAGGCCCCCAAATGTTCATTTTATTCATTATTGTGCACATTTTATCTGCACTTTTTGGAAGTTTTGTCATTTTTGTTCATTATGTCCATGCTTTGTTCATTTTCATTGTTGTTTTCTTCATTTTAGTTCATTTTCATTCATTTTGCTGATGAGATTTTTTTTAGTTTTGCTCATTTCATTGATATTTTGTTAATTTTATTGATTAATGTGTTTGTTTTGTTGATATTTTGTGGATGTTTTATTCATTCTGTTTATTGTTTTGTTCATTTATTTTGTTGGGCATTTTATTCATGTTCTCCATTGTTACTTTCTGATAATTTTTTTTTACAGTGGATATTTATTTTCTTCATTGACTCGACTGTTTTGTTAATTCTTGTTCATTTCATTGATACTTGTATTCATTTTTTTGTTTGTTTTTTTTCCTTTTGAGGTTATTTGGTTTGTTTGTTCATCTTTTGTTTGGATTTGTTCAGTTTGTGGTTATTTTGTTCATTTTGTTTAATTTGTTCATTTTGTGGACATTTGGGTTATTTTCTCTGTTTTCTGTTATTTTTGGATTATTTTCTTTACATTTCGTATTTATTTTCTTTATTGCCTAGACTGTTTTGTTAATTCTTGTTCATTTCACTGATCATTTTCTTCATTTTCCTGCTTTTTTGTCTGTTCTTTGTCTCATTTTGTGATTATTTTGTTCTTTTTTGATTATTTTGTTCATGTTGCATATTTCTTCTAGTCATGGCCTTGAGTATTTTGCTCTTTTTAGTTCATTTTGTAGACATTTTGTTCACTTTTGTGGTTATTGTTCATTTTGTGGAAATTCGACTCATCTCTTTGTTTTGTTCATCACTTTGTTAAGTTACTCATTTTGTTCATTATCTTGACCATTTTCCTTATTTTTTTTTCCATGTTGTGTTCTTTTTTATTATCTACTACATTTTAAAAGTAAAAACATTAATGCAAGTTTTTATGGAGGATTAGCTTTTTGGTCTCGAGTTGCCAAATGTCTTTACTGATGGCAGTTGTTGTCACACCTCATCCCCTGTGAAAGGTAGGGGTCATTTTGTAGTCATCACTACGTTGAACTCCTTGATCCTGTGCTTCTGTTTGTATCCACAAAGCCCTGCAGGAGCCTGACGCGGAATTTTTACAGACTGGAGGAAGTTTTTACAAGCAAACACAGCCTGTAAAACCACACAAAGAAAACACGAGGATGAGATGATCAGCTAAAACCCTATATAAATTCACATAATATTAGTGTGAATCCACATTAAGTCCACGCAGCCCTCACTGAGAGTGTGAAGAATATGAAAAACAGACTTTGGTTTAAATCGACGGGTTTGGATGTACAAAGAACAGCACAAATTAGTCATTGGAGAGCACAGATTAGTTTGTGTTCTTTAAATGACCCCTGTGCGGCTCCTTAAGGAATAAAATAACAAAGATAAATAGACAAATCTAAATATATTTCTTCTGATCAGGTGCATGCAGTCTGCCAAACCTGTCTGGATGATTCACTCAATACATGTACAACGTTTCTGAGGAGTTTAATACAAATAGTGTAATGTGTGGGACTCAGATATTGTGACTAAAAGATGTCATGTAGATCAATTATGACTGGAGTTATCCTTATCATAATGAACAGTCTGAAAAGCACTAAAACAACGAAATGAACAATATAGTAAGCACTATAATCCCCACATATAAGCAAAAATATGGAGGAAACTAAAAATGAACAAAACAAAAACAAACAAAATATTTTATAAAAAGGAACATGATCGAGAAAATGAGAAAAATGAACCAACATAATTTTTAAAAATTAACGTAACAATCCAGAAAATGATAAAAAATAATTGAAATAAAAATGAACAAAAATGAACCAAAATTCCGTGGGACCCCGGGTTATGAGATTAATTTGTTCTGGGATCAAGCTTGTGAAGCAAAAAACTCATGAGCTGGGACCCTTTTGTCCCATAGGAAAACAAGTAAAACCAATTAATCCGTTCCAAGACCCAAGAAAACTCCCATATAAAGCATGTATTACACACCCATACATGCATGTTTGTTCATTATAATTTGAATAGGAAGTTATGTTAATTATCTAAAAAGGAACGCATGAAATTGGTTCTAAAAATTATTTAGAATGACACCTCACCTTGGAGACAGATGGCTGCAGGCGAACGAGACTCGATGGCAAAGGAGGAGGAGGAGGGAGGGAGGGAAGCAGAGATTTGATGTGATGAATGTCCTCCATGGAATTTTCTTCCAGAAGAGCCCCGTCTCATCACAATTACACACTTGTTGAGGAAGGTATCCTTCCTCAATCACAAGCTCTTGAAAGAGTCTAACAAACTCGTCGGCAGCCTTCCAACCAGAACTAGCTGCCTCCTCCTTGGATGACCACTGAATTAATTCCCATGTGTCTCTTGAACCGATTGAAACAACCACGGCTGGCCTTGAAGTCTTCCACAGGTGGTTCTTGGGAACTCCCGCACCCCTCTGACTTTTCCCATTTCAGGTCCTGATAGATTACACGAGCCTTCTTGCAAATGATGGCTTCAGTGACCGTATCACCAGGGATCCTTCTCTTTGATCCAAAGGAATAATAGCCTCTCCATCTCGTCATGGAGAGGACACTGCTGCTTAGAAATCAGTGTTAGCAGATTTCACAGACTTGATAGTTTCTCTCTGCTTTAGTATTGTGCAGATGGTGGACATACTTTGCCAAGTCGGTCACTCGAACGGCACGAGAATATTTTTCTATGATCTTGTGTTTCACCTGCATCAACATCATATTACGGATTTTCTTACCACTAGCATCCTTCTTAGGCCCCATGATGAAACAACACAAAACAAAGCACCATTCCAGGTGAAAAAAGGCAGAAATTTGAAGCACAATACAGCGCGAGTTTCACTTCGAAGTTTCCAGTTGGTCGTGAGGTTGCGAGACTCACAACCCGAGTTTTTGCTCGAGTCGGTACAAAATTTTGCCTCATGCCTTCCTCGTAACCTGGAAAAATTGTATGCCAAAGCACTCGTAACCTGGGGTTCCACTGTAATTTTTATTTTATTAATAATACCAATACTACTAATTAATATTATTTATTTATAATTGTTTTTTAAATCAACAAACTACAAAAACAGAACCAAAAATAACAAAATAATAAGGAAAATAACCAAATAAATCAGAAAATGAACAAAATAACCAGAAAAATTAATGAAATAATTAAGAGTAAATAATCAAAAATAATTAACCAAACAATCCTGTCATCAAATAAAAAATAGAGCTACCATTGAACATTAAGCCCTAAAATTTGACACTTGTTATGAGAACTGTCATTATGGACTGATGTTTTTTGGTCTTCATGCATTAAAAGAGAGTGGGTAAATCCAGAAATATGTCACATACTTTTCACTGTGGTTCTGTCTGCGTTATGAGAACATGCCATCACCCCTCAATGAAAATTAACCTTATTCACTTTGTTGCCCGCCGCCAAAATCTAAATGTCTAGATGAGTCAAATGATTTGAGGAGAAATGAGCTGCCTTGTAGCTTACTCATCCTTCAAAGGTCACACACAGCCACAAAAAAAAAAAAAAAACTCACAAAAACGTGCTCATTAGCGCCAGTGCACGTGAGCATCAACGCTGCACAAACAAACCACGTGACCAGCAGAGAAGCAGCTCACCAGCAATTTTTCACACTGAAAACCGACCATGAACGTTTTACTCGTGTTTTAACGAGCGGCTCGTAAGTGATTTTGCAGAATTTAAACAGAGTTTTCTGAATGATCTGATTTCAGGTTTCACCACGTGGTGCAGGTTCATTTGTTGCCTCTTCTTCTTCTCCTGGCTCATTTTCTGGACTGTTTTGTGCAGTGTTTAATTACGTCATTCATTTTCTTGGGCATTTTGTTTTTTTCCCCTGATAACATGGTGTAGATATTGTTAATTTCCTTTATTATTTTGTTCACAATTTTATTTTCATTTTTAATTCGCTTCAGGATGATTTGGTTCATTTTCTTGACTATTGTGTTCACTTTTTCTTCACTTCAGTTTGTATTTAATTCCTGCAACATGTTCCAAAAGAGCTGGGACAGGGTCATGTTTTCCACTGTGTCTCATCACCTTTCCTTTTAACAACACTCAAGTGTTTAGAAACTGAACACTAATTATTTGCTTATTTCCTTCATGATTTTGTTCACAATTCTTTCGTTTTTATTCATTTCTGGATTATTTTGTTAATTTTTTTGATTACTGTATCAATTTTTTTGTTCACTCCCTTGATTAGCTATCCCTTTTGTTAATTTTGTGGGTTATTTTCTTCATTTATTGATCACACTTTCTCATTCTGTCATTTCATTTTCATTTATTAGTTTGATATAGACATAACAGTAACATTGGTTCTGTTATATTTAAACATGTTTCCAGATGCACTGCTTTCTGGTATTCGGGCCAAACTGACTGTCATATATTTGTAAAGAGAAACTGTGTCGTGTGGAAGCTACGAGAGTAAATTAGACTGATTTTACATGTGGTAACAATGTCGTTTCTGATTTAACCATAATTTAATACATTCGTTAAAAACGTTAAACTCCTGCATGATGAACTAGTCATTTTTTTTTTTATTAATGACTGGTGGTGAGAATGATGGACCAATCAGCTCAATTTGTAAATTTAGTAAAAGCTGTGGTGACATTTGTTTTAAATATTCTCTAATTAGATATTTGCAGTAAAAGACACACATGATTCAGCCCCTGATCTACAGTATCTCTTTACTGTATCCATTACAACAGCCTGTCAGTAGAGATCAAACACAAAGCAACAGTGTTTCATTCCTGCGACAAATGCATCACACACACTCGCCACAGGTATTTCAGGCCGGAATTAATTTGCACCATGTCAGCATTCGCCTCTTCCCTCTCCGATAGCTCCATTTCCTCGGAGGCCTGCTCTACGCCTTGTTAGTCGGAAAGCTGAACGTTCTGCAGACCCTGCAACACTGTCAACCTCTTCACACGCGTCTAAAAATCCCACAAATCACCTTAAGCATCTCCTGCCACTTTGCTCCCAAATTCACCCCTTGACAAATTTCCAGCCCGTTTTACTTCACGAGGTCCTCCTTGTTGATGCCGTTCCTCCGTCGGGCAACTGAGGGCACTGTTGTATTTCAGTGCTGTTTTTTTTTTTTTTTTTTTCCCAAAGGATACAAAAGGTGCAGAGGTACAGAGGTGCACAAATACAGTACATCCTGTGTTATACATGGTTGCAGGCACAGCCCCTCTGCATAGGGAGGCTATGGTTAAAGGTTTGTAGACAATTTTTGGTTCAAATACTCACCAAAGACCCGTTAATTCAAAGGCCATCGTGTCAGCATCCACCATAAACAACAGGAAGTCGCATAGGAAGACACAGAAAGAAGCAGAAATGGGATTCATGAGCAGTGTATGTGCTGTCTTATGTCGCGTCCAGAAGCAAATGAATATGACAAGTTCCTGCCGACTCAGTTTGCAGACAAATGCCCTGTTAAAGCGGCTCTGTGCGTTGGAGGTGAAGCTCGCCTTGTTCACTCAAATCTCTAAGAAAAAAGTGATCAGTTTTCTTCCCTAGGCATATGTTGATGTCATGTAAAATGTCGAGACACAAATTGACAGTTTTCTCTTTTCTATGTACTGATTTCTGAGAAAATCTCTGCCCAGCGTGACAGTGTTTTTTTTTTTTTAAACTGTCCTGTACAGCCTCCTTTACCCTTTCACTGCCTGTTTAATGTCTCTTCATTTTGTGCTTATTTTGTTCCCTTCCTGTTCAGTTTAGTTCATTTTGCTGCAGATTTGAAGTTATTGTTTTTTTGTTCATTTTATGTATTGTATGATTCTTTTTTTGCCCATCTTGTTCTTATTAAGTCATGCTAAGTCACAATAAACAGGCAGTTAAAGGGTTAATACTGCATGTCAGATGAAGCCGTTAATGCTAATAATGACTGAGCTGACTTCATTCTTTGAGCACATACTGTTGCTGAACCTAGACCTGACCAACTGCAGCAACCCCACATCATAGCAC
>JAQQAE010014833.1:0-12252 GCA_029823295.1 Pseudamia nigra
AGAAATTTATGCCGGGCCAGATTAAATCATCCACCGGGCCGGGTCCGGCCCGCGGGCCGTATGTTTGACACCCCTGATCTAGACAATACTTCAGTAGACTCCAGTGTTGTTGTGAGGCCCTTGGGCGTGACTGTTGAACAGGACTTATCCTTCAGTTCTCATATAAAACAAATGTCCAGAACTGCCTTCTTCCATCTCCGTATTGTTGTCAAAATTTGGAATGTCCTGTCCCAAGGAGACACAGAAAAATGAATCGATGCATTTGTTATGTCTAGGCTGGATTATGGACATCTTATTGGCAGGATGTCCACATAAAGACATAAAAAGTCTCCAGCTGATCCAAAATGCTGCAGCACGAGTTTTAACTGGAGTCAGAAGGAGGGATCATATTTCTGCAACACTAGCTCCTCTTTATTGGCCACCTGTAAAATTTAGAATGGAATTTAAAATACTCCTCTTAACTTACAAAGCCCTAAAAAACAAGGCTCCATCCCATATCAAAGACTTTATTGTTCCCTACAAACCAATCAGAACTCTACAGTCAAAACAATCAGGTCTACTTGTGGTTCCTAGAATCTCTAGAACTAGACTGGGAGGCAGAGCCTTCAGTTACCAAGCTCCTCTCCTATGGAATCAACTTCCAATATGGGTACGGGATGCAGACACACTCTGTACCTTTAAAACTAGGCTTAAGACTTTTTCTTTTTGACAAAGCATATAGTTAGGTCTAGGTCAGGAAAACCCTTCATCTTCCCTTTGCTCTGCTATGTAGTGCTAGGCTGCTGGGGGACAGTGATGCACTGAGCTTTGCTTTCTACCTCTTTCTTCATCTCCTTTTTTTAACTCTTCCTCGACCTATCTCTCTAAATGTCTTCCCTTCCTCTGTCTCTCTCCCACCATCTCTCTTCTTCCCTCTCTTTGTCTTCCTTTTCTCTCTTCATCTCTTACCTCTCTAGTTGCCTCTCTTTCTCTGTCCCTCTCTACCCTTTTTTCTTATTTTCTATTTTGCAAAACTGTGATACTAACTTGCCTCTTCCCTGTAGTTTTGTGCTTCCTCCCTCTGCCCTAGGTCTCTAGGTCTCCTGATGCCCTTGCTGTGTGTTTGCTGGTTGTGGACCGGTCCAGAGTTTTTTTGGATGTCTTCCAATGTCTGTGTTGTTTGTTGTTTTACCTCTACTCTTTTCTTTTCTTTTGTCTCTCCTCTGTCCACTAACACCAACCAGTCAAGGCAGATGGCCTCCTACCCTGAGCCACTGGTTCTGCTCGAGGTTTTTCTCTTCCGTTGAAGGATATTTTTCCTCCGCTCTGTCATCGTTGTCTTGCTCTCGGTGATTCTGTTGTTTTACTCTCTGTATAGTCTTGAGGTCTCTGCCTTGAATTGTGAAGTGCCTAGAGATCATCGTCGAATATGATTGGCGCTATACAAATAAAATTGAATTGAATTGAATTGAATTGTGATGATTTACGAAACATCAAAACCCCATGTTTGATTGAAAGTACAAATGGATAAGAATACCAATATGAGGTATAACTATTAAATAATTAGAGTGTTATATATTAAAGATTGATTCACACACAACTGCTGTAAGTTTCCAATAAATGATGTCTTTAGTTCACTGCTAGCTACTGAGTGTAGTGCATGTGTTTTTACTAAGGTGTAAAAAAATAATTAGATTAAAAAGTTGAGCAACACAGTCATTTTATGGTGAAATTGAGCAAAACATCTGAAATCATTCAACAAATCGAACAAATTGTTTTAAATGATGGACAACTCAGTATAAGAGTTCTCTGTAAAGCAGTTTCTGGAGGCTTGATCAGCCTCCCTGTTCCCTTATCAAGTACTGTGTGACTATTTTCTTTGTCCTAAGATCAAATCTGTGTCAAAGCACCATGTTTTGAGCCATAAGTTAAGAAAAGAATGAGAGAGGTTCTGAGACAAATGTCTGAAGAAGACCTACTGCACTGCTTTGATCAGGGGAAGACCTGGATGCAGCATGTTGATGCAGACAAAAAGGAGATTGAAAAATGTGTATGTTCAATAAAATTGTATTACAGCATTAGTCTCATTTTTAATAGCTATAGTATACCATATATATTAAATGTTGACACCAACGCACATTTTTATAATATTAGTTAATGCCCATTTGGAATTTGATGCCAGCAGCATGCTTCAAAAAAGTTGAGTCACAGTCATGTCAGGTCTTTCACTACGCAGCCATGCTGTTGGAATATGAGCAGAATGTTTTGTTGAACTGCATTTGTCCACATTAATGCTGCCTTCACAGATATGCAGGTTACCCATGTGCACTGATGCAGCCCCATACTCTCACAAATGCTGTCTTTAGAACTGAGCTCTGAAAACAAGTCTGGAGTCTTTAGCCTAGAGGACACAAACTCCACAATCTTCAAAAAGATCACATTTCAGTATTTCCGGATCTGGATTATATGGAGTTTCCTCTTTGCATGTTGTGCAGTGATGTCATTCTGCAGAATCATGTCTGTTTTCACTGCAGTGCTGTCTGACAGCCCCACAATCACTCTCATCCAGTATTGGATTTGGCCTGGTCCCTTGCATGCAGCGAGCTCAGCCTCTCTGGGCTGTTCTTTTTAAACCCAGTCATGTTACTAACCTGTCCTCTGTTAACCTTATTCACAGTAACATGTTCTCCAATTTGAGTTTTTAAGCATTTCATAACTTTTCCCAACGTTTTTTTTACTACTGACCCAACTTTTTTGAAACATGTTGTTGTCATCAAAGTCAAAATGGCCATTTAATTAAAAAAAAAACCAATTACATTTCTCAGTTTCAACATTTGATGTGTTTTTTCAGATGCTCTGATTCTATTTATACTTATTCTATTTATACTTGTGTATATATGTCTCACCCTCCAGAGTGTTTCCTGATCCTTCTTTTCCTCAGTGGACTAATTACAAGACAAAACTATTTTTTGGGAAATGACTACATAATGTACCATCACAAGATGACGCATGGTGGTCCAGTACCACACAGACCACCTGGGTCCGGCAGCGTCAGCCCATCACACACGCCATCCCCTCAAGCAGCACCGGTAATATTCTCACCTTGCTGAGGACAAAGAATGTCAAGTAAAGCTGTAATTTCCCAGGGTTTCCACCCTGTGTGCCCCCTTTTCCTTAAAATTCCACATCAAATTGTTCATTTGCAATGACATTCTCAGCTGTGACGTGAAGGAAAATTACTGAAACAAAAGTTGCCACAGGAGCAAGCGTGATGCCTTTATGCGCACAGATGGTGCTTGCACAAACCCTCATGGTTACAATGCAATTTGCCTGTGATTGGCTGTAATCGAGCAGGATAATCACCCTGACTCCGTTGGGAGGACGGCATGCTGCAATTATGTTTTTTGTTCCAATTATAAAAGGTTGCAATCAATCCTAAGTGTCATCTGATCATTTTTAAATGTGGATATTTATATTCCTACTCATACAGTTACCCTTCACACAAAATATGCATGCAATTTTGTCTTAATATCCTCTAAACGTCACATTTTGGAGCTAAATATATTGTAAAGTTTGAGTCATCTGTTGTGATCATCTTGTAGCTGCAGAATCATGACGCCCTGTGTTTGACCCATCTCAAAAATGATATGGCTGTGAGAATAAAAAGGACACAAATAGAGATGCAGGACAGAAGCAGAGCGATGAGAAAAAAAGAGCATGATTTATAGGAATAGATGAGGCTCACAGGGTGATGGGAATGATGGGATATCAAGAGAAATTTGTAAGATAAAAGATGGAGTCAGGATGTGAAGGACAAAGAGAGGATGTACTGGAAAGAAAGACAAATCCAGACAATGGATGATTACGTCCTGTCAAAATTCAAATCTGAGAAAATGACTTACTGTACAAGTAACTAAATTGAAATGTCTGAAAAAGTATCAAATATATTATTTAATCAAACTGTATGGTTTTATAACACAGGAATGTGTCTTTGTGCTCCGGTCAGTCTCTCCGCACTTCAAGTGTCACTCACCTAAACGTAGCCGCGACACGAAATGAATGTCTTCAAAAACGTGCCTCGAGCTCTTATCTCCCACATGCTGTCGTTTCGTCACTTTGTGCGTCACTGTTTGTGTCATAACCCATTAGAATTGACCTGAGCGTGTATGTGTGTGATCCTTTCAGTTTGAGATAGAGTTGAGTTGTATACAGCTTTAATTTCCCTCGTAGGGGCAATTTGTTTCACTGGCATCAGTCAACAGAAGAGCAGCAGAATGCAATAATAAATACATTGAATTCTCAAATTGCCCCCCACCAATCAGAAAAAAACAATTATCCGCAGGCTAAAATCATCTAAAACATTTATTTTCTAAACAAAGCTCATTTCTTGTAAAACTCAGTAGCCAAGGGATGTCATGTACCTGTTGGTTGAACCTTAAGGAATTCAAAACCTCACTGTTAATTTTGACAAGAAATTTTAATTTAGTTCTAGTCTTAGTCTTTTGACTGAATGTAATTTCAGTTCAAGATTTAGTCATCTGATTAGTTTAAGTTTTAGTCTCATTTTAGTCGATAAAAATAATAAGCAATTTTAGTCGACTAAACCTATTTTTGATGTAGTCGACTAAAATTACTTATTATTTTTGATTAAAATGTTTTTTTTCTAATTTAAACTCGTGTAACTAAAGGAAATTGCACCTGCTTTGTAGAACTTAACAGAACCTCTGCAATGGGACGTTTTTGCTTTTTTTGCACTTGGTTCACAACCTTTACCAGTAACTAAGCAACTTGTTTCAAAATGTTTTAAGACTTATACTTTTACATTTAAATTGACTTTGAAGTAAATACTAAAGAAGTTGTCAGCGAAGTGGGTCAAATGTAACATAAGATTTCATCACTTTTTCTTTCATAAAAATGTCATGTAATGATAGTTTCATGACACTAATCTATTAATATCCTAACATTTTTAACAAGTAAAACATTATGAAATATACATAAATACCAGCATTAATCACATATACAGTATGTATCAAGACAGTAACATAACATTACGTGCTCATATTATGTCCTTATCTAACGTGACAGAAGTGACACTTTATTTTACTCAACTTGTCAATAAATCAATTTGTCGCATTTTAAGGCCACAACAACATTGGTGCACTGCAGTTTTTATACAATTTTATTTTACAGAATAAAAGAAAATAAAGTCTAAATGAATATACCTTTGAGAAAATATCTGTCTGTTCTATAAATGTCTCTTCAGATTTTTTTGTGTTCAGCTGCACATGCTTTACACGTTGCCTTGTTTTCCTCGTTGTCAAATGTTCCACAAATTTACCCTTGTTTTTGTCCCAGTCGTGGATATTTTCTCTGTCTTTTTATCATGGTCTCTTCATCTCTTGTCTTGTTTTTGTCCCAGTCGTTGACATTTTCTGAGTCTTTCATCTCGTCTTTTATTTGTGGACAAAAATGTCAGTCAATTTAGTCATAGATTTAGTCTCAATTGTTAACTTAATTTTTATTTCACGTTTAATTTTTGTCCGCAAAAATATATTTGTGACGAAAACAATGGCAAAAAATTTTCATCAACGAAATTAACACTGGATGAGAGCCAAACAAATTTAAGATTCACAGCTCCAAGCTCCGGAGGAGAGGGAACGTCTGACTTCTCAGTGCTCCATTCAAAAGTCAGCATCTGTGACAGTATGGGGGTGCTTTAGAGCACATAGCATGGGTTATCTGCACATTTGTGAAGGAAACATTCATGTTGAACACACTGAGTTTGGAGCAACATATGCTGCCAAGTAGAAAAAAATCTTTTTTAGGGAAAGCCTTGTTTATGTCAGCAAAACAATATCGTGGCTGCAGTCCTGAATTGTCACCTATTGAAAATGTTTGGTGCACTAGGAACATAAAATACAACAGAAACTCTGAGCTGCTGAGCATTTGAAATGTGAAAAAACACTTCACTTTAAAAATGACAATAATTGTTTTCCTCAGTTCCCAAATGCTTAGAGAATATTATTTAAAGAAAACACGATGCAAGACAGTGGAAAACATCACCCTGACTCATCTTTTTGGAACACGTTGATGCCTTCAAATTTAATAGGAATCTGTCATTTTTTTAAGCTCAATAAAATTAGTCAGTTTTAACATTTATTATGTTGCCTTTGTGCTATTTTTGACTAAATATAGGCATTTAATGTTTTGCAAATAATCACACTCTTTCATTTTACACAAGGACTCAACTTTTTTTGGAAACAGGATTGTATTTATATTTCTGAGCTACAGATCATCACTGCAAGAGTAGATTTCTTTTTCTGAAATCAATAAGCATCTTTGTTTTTTGACACCCTGAGCTGCGAGAAAGACTGATTACATCCAATTATATCTGCACCCTGATCCTGTTCATTGTTTTGCCAAAGACTGACTAGAATTCTGCTTATGAAGAGTCCAAAATGATGAAAGGGAAAATAAATTAAAAGTCAACAAAATACAGCAGAGATCTTGTTGGGCAGATCATTTCGTGCAGTTCAGTTTATTGATAATGCTGTTCACAGACAAACAGTAGCCATCACTGCAGAGTAGATTTAAAGTGTCCACATGCATCTGCAAAACTCACCACCTTTCAGCGGCAGCATTATGAAAATACTTCAAGGACAAAAAAAATGTGAAAGAAATTAAACAAGACTGATTGTTCTAAGAGCATTTTAAAATAGCTGTGGAGGCTGGCAGAACTAATTTGTTAGCAGGTCAGCGCTAATAGCATCCAGGACCTCACTAATGGACGTGTGTAGAGGACACTTTGATCCGGACACTGATTACACGACTGGGATAGATGCTGCTAATTTGGAGAAAAATCAAAGGATCGGCTATATTTGTCAACAGTAACAGGTACAAAAATATACAACTGTGTCTATTAGGCAATTTGTGAGTCATCATCTTTTCCTCTTCTTTTTTAAAAATATTTTTAATGTGAAAAGTCTGTACCAATGGACAGGTTTCACCATTAATGTGATTTTTGAAGCTCAACCAGCAATAATAAACACTGGAAATGAAAACTGTGCATCAAAAATAAGTATGAGCTAATAGTTTAACACCCTTGCTGTCCTTTACTGACAGATGGGGAACCAAGCTGTTCTAAAGCTCAACACGTGCGGAGCCAGATTTTCCACAGCAGCCTGTTTTTACCTGGAAAACATTTTGGTCAGCCCCCAAGGGACAATGACAAGACACCCGTCAAAGATTTCATTGTGTGGCCCCTGGTGGGCGTCGCACAGCCAATAATCTGTCTCTCTCAATGGAACAAAATGGTTTGAATTACTTTCCATCACTTACAATGTCTCATGTGATTCATAACACATGATCACATATGAAACACACAGCCTGTTTGCTGCAGGTTTGGGCCAGATTTATTGTCACACTTAACCTATTTGTTTCCCACATCAAAGAGGTTTTCATTGTCAGAAGTTATTCATTTGTTGACAACACAACTCAAAATGCAGTGTACAGATTTTGATGACATTGGAAAATTTTACAGGGAACAATTAAGTAGATTGGACCCAGGATTTTTTTATGTTTTTAAAGTGCAAGACAGGACCAGATTAAACATTTTTGCTTGTCACTCCACAAATCAAACCCAGACAGTGTTGCCAAAAAAAGGACAGAATCATAGAAGGCTGCATCACACATTACCCTCAAAACCTAATCAGTTGTTCTTTGTGTCGTTTCTGACCAGTCCCGGAAAAAAATCATCAAAATCTGTACATTACTCTGAGGGGAGATGAAAACATAACCTCCTTGGTGGTGATCCAGGGTGTATCCAATAGGATACAACCAAATTTCCAAAACATTTGAGATAAATAAAAACAAAATACAATAAATTGCAAATCTCACAAACCCATATTTTATTCTCAGTAGAGCATAAACAACATATCAAATTTTAAAACTGGGACATTTTACAAATCAAAACCAACTGGAGGAGCATTTGACAACTAATTATGTTAATTGTTAATTAAACGTTCCTAAGCCGATGCAGTGATTTCCAGTAGTGAATCATGTTTGTTTTTAATGCAGTGCCCCCTGAGGGCCTGAAGATCACCAGCATCCAGTTTTGACCTTCGACCTTCCTCCTGATTCTCTGAATCTTTTGATGATATTATACACCGTAGAAGGTGAGATCTTCAACGTCTCTACAATTTTAGGTTGAAATTGTTCCAGAATTTTTAGACACAGTTTTGTCACAGATTGGTGGATGTTATGTATAGTGGTATGATTGGAGTAATGGATGTTTGATTTCCAGTGTCACTCCCCTTTTCCTCAACTCATCTGACTGTTGCAGGTGACTCTCTCCACTCCCTGTTCACAATCAGCATACCTCACAGAGAGCATATATGGGACTCCTGCACAGTACGGGGGAGGGGGGGGGGTGTTGTTGAAAGAACAGCAGCAGCAGTGTTCGTCCTGCAGTGTGTTTTTCTCCACGGGGTGCAGGATGATATCTTTGTTCTTTCATCCTGGTTTCTTTTCTCCTTTTGGTACAGTATCTATAGTTGTGGACTCATTTTCTGTTGTCTTTGTTTAATTGTTAGTAATTCCTATGCACCAAATATTGCTTACTTATTGTGCCTTTTGCCTCCTGGGTTTTTTGCTGCCTTTTACAGTACCTTTTTTTTACTTGTTATGTTAACCTACCATCCCTAGACATTGCCATCTATAGTGGCAGTGGACAAATGCCTATCTTTACATCTGAAAGGCTCTCCATCTCTAAAATACTCCTTTCATACCAGTCATGTTACTGACCTATTACCAGATAACATAATTAGTTGTCAAATACTCCTCTAGTTATTTTTGATTAATGCTAGTTACTTTTCCGGCCTTTTGTCACCTCGTTCCAACTTTTTTGAGATGTGTTGATGCCATCAAATTTAACATTTTCCATTAAATACTAAAATGTCTCAGTTTCAACATCTGATATGTTGTTTACATTTTATTGACATTTTATTTACATCCCCATAGTCTTCAAGTTACTCTCTATATTTATAGTCACCAACAAATGGTGACTATAAATATATGGTGAACATTTGTTCATTTTTTTTCTGTCTGCAGGAGGACAGTAGCAATTTTTGTAAAACTTCATTTAAGAGTAGTGCGCAGTACACCAACTCATCTCTGAAATCAAAAAACAGCAAACAATGAAGAACAAGAATTCACACATAAGTGATTAATAGATGCATATTCAATTGAATTTCTCAGTTCAGTGTATGATATTGCTGGTAAACAAACAAAATGTACAATTTGAAGAGGCATTGAATTTGACTCTGTTGGAGCAATGATTTCCTTTGCTTGCTGAGCAACTGACAAATTATTGATCATTTTTGTCTCAAAAAGTCTACATTGAAATGTCAGTCTTAATAGATGTTTGAAGGGCTGTGACAACAGCACCACTGTCATTATCACCATCATTATCATCAACTTCCTCTGAGTAATAGGACTGTAAAGGGAAAAAAGACTCACAGGTTGATCATCAACAGCTGTAACATACAGTATATCAGTCGATACATAGAAGGTCATGTTGTCTTGTCTTATTTGTTTCAAGGCTTGAATGCATCATTAGCTTCATCACTGAGCACAGATGAGCAACATATAGGAATCTGAGATAGTAACACAGCTCCCACAAAGGTTGTGCATAAAGCAGAGCACATCTGAAGTCTTAAAGACCCCATATGTTGACATTTAAATGCACATCTGTACCAAACACATGTGTCTATTAAAGACACAAAACAAATGAACACTGCTGATTGGATTTTCATTGGTTTTCAAAGAAAGTCTTTGCAACTTTCATTATACTGTAAAACGCTTGACTGAGATAATGATACAATGCTACAGCAAACAGAAAATTTCTGAAAAAGAATTGTCAGAAACATTGGTCAGTTGCTTGTGGGGGCGGGGCTAATTTTACCTTACGTTGTTTAAAAGTTTAGAATTCTACTGGCTCAGACACAGCTGGGTGGAGAATTCTTGTTTTTCAGTGTGTCAATGCACACAGGACGACCTAAGTCTAAGTCTGAAGATGGAGGCGAGACTAATGCATTTGATCTGGACTGTGTTATGCTTGTTCATGATTTGTGATGCTGCTTATGAGTAAAATTCAAAATTGCTTTTCCAGTTATCCATATTTTGAGGTTTTCTCAGGACTGACAAAGAAATCCTCTAAGCACGTTAATATTTTCACATATTTTATTTTACATCATATACTTTATATAAACCTCAAAAGCCCAAAAAGATGTATTTTTATAGGATGAGACTTTTAACCCTTTACTGACCAGATGCTAAATTTAGTGAAGGGCAGAAATTGCATTTATATTCCAGCTGCTATATTTATTCTGTTTTGTGCATAATTCAATGTCTCCCACTTAATCTGCACATACAGTTGTATATTGTGCAAAGTTGCATTTATACATAGTGCTACTACTTACTTACTACCTTTCCTACTGCTACTTGTACTTGGTGTTCATTGAGGACAGCAAAGAAATATGTTTTCCTTCCTTCCTTTGTACATGACAATAAACACTGAGTCTTGAGTCTTAATAAATGATAGAAATTAATTAGGAGCTAAATTTATCAAAGTATTTAAAATATAGCCACAGAAAGTTGAACTTCTATAATATTATTTCACCAAACACAATACGATTCATATGCACTAATTATTGCCTAATATAACAAAAATGCGACAAACTGAAATCTACAAATAACTTCCACAATTTTGTGAGCAGTAGCATATTCCAATACAATCAGTTAGCATGTGTGGAAAATGCATCAACCAGCATTAGTGGAACACACACACCACCTCAGCTGCCAGAAGCAGCTTGAGGCGAATTTGTGACAATAGTCTACGAGGGGTTATAATACAGTACATGGCTTAAATGTTAACATTAAAATTATGGTATAACAGTAGCAGCACAGATGAAGCTGTGAGCTATTCTTAATGACACAGCTGCACATTCACTGCTTAATTCACTTTTAAATTAGTGTGAGACCACAAGACATGACTATTAGATAGTGTATACACACCAGCACACACAGAAACGCACATTTATGTTGTTTTTAAGATGAAGACTTCATCACAAACTCATTGATCTCTGACTGTGGCTGCAGGTGTTCATTCATTATAATACAGCTGAAGGCCTTTAATCAATGGTCACCCCATTGGTTTGCACCAATCGAGTCATTTCCAGATATACGTCAAACCAAAGACACTGACAGTATAACACGTCAGAAGGGATGAAGCTCCAACAACCTGTGAGGCACCATGGTTTTATGTTCATCATGTTAAACCACTGAAATTGACTTACTAAATTTTTATTGTATTTTTGTGGCTTAATTTAGCAGCTGGCAGTGCAGGGCATTAAGGAAACAATGCACAGAGATGGGGAATGAAATGCAGCAGAGGTCACATGCACATAAATAGACATGTTTACAGTTCAAGGATTTTGAACTGAAGCTGTAACAGGACCTTTCATATGTACAAGGATAATAACAAAATAAGGTGTGTTGATTTGATTCTGAAAAGCCTCTGGATGGATTTCACTGTGAGATGCTGTATCTGCCAACTGTTTTTTTTATCTGAAAAAGCTATAACTGGATGAACTGCAAGTAAGATGCTTCCTGGGACTGGGCAGGGTATGGAGTACTAGAAGAGAAGCCAATCCCGGGGTCTCACGGTTTACGATGGCACGGGACTGGCTAGAGTGAATGTGCCAGATCTCCAGCCCTGATTGGCCCAACCAAAGCAACCTAGTGTCGATAACAAGTGGTAGGTGCTTTGCAGGGGCTAAGTATGCAGCCCCCTATGTTCTGACTCTAGGGCAGCACTGTGGGTGTGGTGGTCTAGGGTATCAGTGCCTTAAATGTGGCCCAGTCTTCTACAAGGGTTAGACCCACTCCTGCAACGCCGCATCTTACACTTCACACATCCAACCAAGCACCAGTGTTACTTCTTGGGACTTTGTGCCACATAGAATACAGGAAGTGATGCGTTTCCTAATCCTTCTATGTTTAAATAAACAAATTCTGACCTTACATCCTCTGTACATTTGCATGGCATCAAAATATTAGTATTAGCACTAAGCACAAATAGTATACAGTGAACCCTCGCTATAACGCGGTTCACCTTTCGCGGCTTCGCTACTTCGCGGATTTTTTTTTGTGCAATTTTCATGTATTTTTTTACAGCGTATGAATGGTAAATGGTAAATGCACTTATATAGCACT
>JAQQAE010014834.1:0-12252 GCA_029823295.1 Pseudamia nigra
AAAAAGGAGGCGCCTTTAATATCCAATACCCAACTGGACAACATATGGGTCCTTCAGCATCATTAGGTACCTGGCCCACATTTCATCTGTGTACACATAAGCACTCCATCACACCCTCAAATTCACACTTTCACACACCAAAAAACCTATAATGGAAACACCTGATGCCCTGACATCAGTTCATTCCCATTATCATGTACAGCTCCCAAGGGTCATGATTTCTGAGACTGATTTGATTTAGCAACATGCTTTTTAATGTGCACACACAAACCAGAACACATTTGCATGTCTTTACTGTACATGCAGACATAAAACACACACAAGCACAGTGACAAATGCACTGAGGCACACAGATATGCAACCGTGTGTACAAATGCATTAAAACACATACGCGCAGGTGCACACAGCAAGGGGATAGTGAGAGAGGTGAGAGGTCTGAAATTGAGCTGAGGTACAGTGGGACCTGAACACTGGCCTTGTGTCACTATAACCCCCTCCCCCTCTCTGAACAGATAGAGAGATAGAAAACAACCCGGAGAGCACGAGAAACACCTTCATTACTCGCTGTGTCTTAACTCGCTTCTCTGAGATCTCGTTAGTCTCTGATTCTCACTGTTCACCATTTCTACTTTCTTTCTTTGGCTCTCCCATCCCCCTTCTCCAGGACTCCCTTTTACAATTTGATCTGTAACCTCGCAGTGTGGAGCAGTGCAATGACAGCATCATTTGTCTTAGCCTGCACAGAAGGAGAAACACACACACGCTAAAGTCTTATAAATACTTTGGTGACTTAGAGGAAATAATAATAAAAAAAGACATAAAAGTTGAAGTGTAAAAAACCTTAAAGGAACATAACCATTTTTTTGCTTACTATTTTATGAGATTACAATTGACAAAATCAAAAGTAAGCACTTTATCTAAGTGCAAAGGTGCATAAAACAGCACATCCTCAAATACCAACACATTTCAACCTACTACTACATAGTCAAGCATAAAATTAGATACTTTAAGCCATTTTGAAATACCACTGAGAGTTCAGCTGCTATCCTAATACTTGAAGTGAACTGACTCTTTTCTGCCATCATATAAACTAGCTGAGCTGTAAAAAGCTATAGAAATGTGCTTTACAAATACGCTTAATATCGTGAGCCTTTGTAACCCATAGACATGCAGGCATACGTAATGAAAGACCATTTGAGCTCATTTGGCTCATATTAGCAAACATCCAAAGGAAATTACATGAATGTGTTTATTTTTCAAAGCTCCCAGGATACATAGCCCATTTAAGATACAAAACTCATTATCTCTGATGCATAAGCCAGTTTTTCTTTCAGCAGCTCACAATGATGTTATTTTATTACACAGAAAAAAGTATATAATTACAACTGGTACATTTTTTGCCACTGTAAGCACCGTAGGTGCATCCTAATAAATAAAGAGGGATACTGAATTCAAAGTGTCCTCACTGTTAATATTGGGCTAATTTAGATTTGTAAAGGTGTAAGTCTGACTGGACATTCACTTGCTTCCCAAGAGTAGTCTATATCTGCTTTGATCCAAAAATCTGCAAGCAGGTGCTAAAATTACAAATACAAATACAAACTACCCTTAAGAAACTCTGATTATGTTTAAGTGTGACTCCACCCTCTACATGAGTTTGAAAAGTGCTGGAATTAAAAAGTGCTGTGATTAATGTCATCAGAAGATTCACATATATCTATGTGTATAAAACCATATGAAGCTCTGAGGCCGAAGCTAATCAATATCTTATTTTAGTTTACTTATGAAAGGGACAATGCATATTAATGAACATGTATATGTAAATATGGCAGATTATAGCCAGAGCTACTTTCCATCTTCAGTCTATTGGCAGGCCAATGCCAGTCTCTTAAAAACAACACACTACAACAATGACAGTAGCAGCTGCTTAAGTGAATGCGATATTTAGAAAATTTTTGCTGCTTTCTGTCATCATTACATAGCCTTTTCCACTGGCATACAAAGCCCTGAAGTCCCCTTAAACCTGCCAAATTTCCCTGTCTAAAAGAGTGATTGTGCGGCCTGTGTGTGTTTTAATTTGATTCAGTTCATTTCAGCTGCATTTGAATAGCACAGCTCATAATCCAAGATTATCTCTAGGCACTTTATATTTCAATGCCAAAGCCTGAAACGACTGTGTGTAACCCCACAGAACATCCAAGAGCAAGCCTATGCATTATTTAGATTCAAACTGACAAAACAAATTAACTGATCAAAGCAGCAAGTTTACAAGGTTAAATCACTGCTGTTGTACTGTATGTGTCCTGCAATTCCAAGGGAGTGGTATGACAGCTTCAAATTAACCTGCTGAAAAATGAATGAGGTTTGGGGCCATGACAGGTGGACAGTTCACACCTGATTTCAATAAATATAATGGTGCAGAGTGGTCCGAAATTTCTGTTGTCAAATCATCATCAAGTTACAAGAAATTACAAAGATTATGTGTCCAAAAATGGCTAGTTGAGCCATTTTCTCCCAAAAAAATGTGTATTTTTATATATTTGTTGATTTTATGTGTAACATCACTACTAATGTTTCAGTGCAATTCATTTTGCAGCTCATAAAACATTTTTTGTTTTGTATCACTATAAAGACATATCAAGATAGACAGGAATACTGTTGACTTGAAGAGTGGTGAAAAATGGAGCAGTAAAAACTCACTGATTTGGTACAGAGTTAATTATGAATGGTCAGAATCCCCATTTCATATCAAAAAAGATAAAATCAACTTCAACTGCAAAAAAGTAAGCATGGGATGCTAGCTGGAATGAAACCAAGATGTACCATTTCAAATGTCTCTCCATTAGTGAAAACTATTCATTGATATAAAATTTATCAGTAGAGGCCCTATGCCATTATTATTTAGAAATGTGATCAATAATTTGTTAAAAGACATTCAGTATTTATTGGCAGTTTGATCCCTCCTCTCTAAACTGTTTCTACAGTGCATTTGTCGACTTCACCGTGGCAGTCAACAGCCCTTGCCAAGTCTCATGGCCACATTCTGCATGATTAAATAAAGCTTTAGGCGGCTGCCAAGGTTGAGGTGTGTTTCAAACATGTAACTAGAGATGGAGGAAGAAAGATGAAGTGGTTTAAGGCAAGATCCAGACCTGGTAGTATTCTATCTTATGTCTCTGTGAAAGAGCCAATGTTTTCTAAAAGTCTAAAAGGAATGGCATAAATGATACTGAGCTTTTTTCTTACTTGCCGTCTTCCTCAAAAGAAGCAGAGAAGTAAATTCAAAGTACTCAATCTACTGAATAGCATTATTTTATTGTGTTGAATAAAGGCCACTGACTGTACATAAAAGATGAACAAACCTTCCATGACATCACCTATACATTTCTGTAAGCCAACTGGATGCTCCAACAAGGAGCTGCTGTTCATCGTCATATTAGCACCACCAACCCAGTGAAGTGTGAATGAGCTGAGACTGAATGAATAAAACAGTGAAGCCTCTGCCTCAAACAAACCTGTCGATCAAAGTGTCTATGCCCACATATACAGTATAAAGCTTAAATATAAAGCCCACAAATATAAAGCTTAAACTACAGAGACCAAAACCGTTACCACTGAGACTCGCTTGCTTGTGGCACCAGTATGAGTGAATCATGGTAGCATATTCCTAGTGTTAATGGGCCAGATCAAAACTAAAGTCATTTATACAAACCCACTCATGAGTAATTAACTGGAAGAAAGACCAAGAAATATTTTGACAAAAACGTAAGTATGGATGTTTTACAGCTAAATATTGTGGGTAACACTTTAAGTTAACACTCAAACTCTTAGTAACCCTAACAGTAACTCCTAACCCCGATAAAGTGGCAGCACAGAACAAAAACATATGCTATCAAGCAAATAATTAATGGTGTGATCATATTCATAGATAAACACCTATATTTGGATTCCACAATTACAAAAATGAGAACATAAAAGGAATGAGGGCTGTGTCAGGACGGGCAGGAAGGGCATCCGACATAAAAACCCTATGCCAGATCAAACATGCGAATCATTAGTATTTCGCTGTGGCGACCCCTGACGGGAGCAGCCGAAAGCAGAAGAAGAAGAACATAAAATTGCTACATTTATTATAATAAGCAACTGGAACCTCTACCGTTGTATTGACTGTATCCGCACATGCACAGACTGTGGCACGATGTAATGATAACATATATAAAAACTTGTCTGTGACATCTTCAGAATGGCTTTGAAATACTTTGTGAGTCATTAAGCAGTTGGTGACAACCACTCGAAGCAGCTTGAGAGGAGCTCTGCAAAGCGAAAGGGGTGAGGTTTAATCCAGAGGCTGTTGGTGGTTGATTGAGTACACACTCAAAGAGCCAAAGCCATGTGGACAGTTCGCTTCTTAACCATCTCAGCTCTTTGTGGACTTTGTATGTGTGTCTACATGGGCGAAGAAATGTTCTTTACAGGAGCAAGAACCAGAGCTCCTCATGTACAGTATGTATGTAGTTGGTACAGTATACCAACTACATACAGTACAAACCACTGCTCTACTTGTGTTTAAATTCAGCATTTATGCTCTTTTTACAGAACAGTAAGTTAGTAATTTAGTTTGATTTAGCCACATCGGAAACTTTTCCCAGCTTCTGTGGTAACCCATGAACAGTCTGCAAAATCTGAACAGGTCTCATCCCACTACTGGTCTGTAAACATTGTACAAATCTACCACGTCATGGATTATATATTCTACAGCCTGAAAACAGAGACACAGAAATGCACTGATCTCTTGCTCCTTCTCAGACAACTTGACTTACAACATTGGCTACTGAATGGCAAATAATGATCTTTCTGCTCCATAATACAAAAAAAATAGAAAAAACTACAAGCATTGCAGCTTTAATAGTAAAATATGTCAAACTAATTGAATGGCATCTCAATCTAAAGGCTTGGCACACAAAATAGTAGACATGTTTTTATCTTTTTGTGTGATAACACTGTGATACTTGTGCAAAACTGCTGATTAGCAATGGTTTTCATATTTGTGGACCAAACAACAGACATGTTTCGATTAATCATTTCCATCTTCAACAACTAAGAAACATTTTATCAGCAGATTGCAACAAGAAGGTCTTGATGCACAAAGGACTCACACAAGTGAGGGAGCTGTTGCTATGGTTACCAGCAAGACTTAGTGAAAGACAGAGAAGCAACAATGCACAGAATATTGTTTATAGTGAACTGTATATACTATGCATTCATAACTGAACAGCAGTAAGGATCCCACAGACACACACAAGATATGAGCTTGCACATTTATATCTACACACAGCATGGACCTTAATTAAACTACAGCACTGTTTTTCTGCAGAATACCAACTGCATGACATGATCAATAAAACTATTGTACGGTATTTACACGGGGTAACTGGGTAGAAATACAAACACCATGATGGCAGGAATGTGGATTATATCCTTATTGATTTGTTTCCTTGTGTGCATCAGGAGATTAAACAGGAAATAGGAGAGGAAATGTATGATGTCAGGATCATTTCTATAACATAACTGAACAAGAATTTTACCTGAGGCAGCCTGTGGCGTTGCGGAGCACCTGCGATGTGTGGAGGTGGAGCTTGCGGTCGTCATGGTGATTAGGGGAGGAGTCCCAGTTTGAGTGGGGTATGATAACGCTATTGGTCAGGACAGCCAGAGCATCTTGGATGATTGGCATCTTCAGAGCATCACATGATGACAGGTTCCACAGCACACCTGTAAACATGCACACGAAAAATAATAAGTGGTCAAAATTATAAAAAGTGCAACTAGTGTGAGAATGATATGTCTCTCAAGTGCACAGTATACAGTGTGACTCATACACTGGTTTCCATTCTTCTCTACAAGAAGGTCTGCACGGAGGAGCCAAGCAGTTGAGAGACATATTCTCATACTAATTCACACACAAAATACACCTTAAAAGCTCATAAGGTTTGGCTTTGTTTTGCTGTGTGGGCACATTGTTCCACTTGACTGCACATCCTTACAATTATGGCATGCTAATGGAATTGAGTAGATCCAACTGACCAATCCTTCTAAAACTTGGTGAATAAATAGCCATACCAATGGTGATTTTAAGTACTCATTTGCATTGTTTCAGTGCAATGTTTGTCCATGGCATGACTAAGTCAAATTCAGCGAGAACAAGGCATTGGCATGCTGACTGCTGGAATGACACAAAGACGAGTTGCCAGGGCTTTGGGCATCCATGTACTGACCATTTTACATCTGTGGAGGTGGTAGAATGACAGAGGACACACTAACGACTGACCACATGCTCCCAGGCCATGTGTCACCACCCCCAGGCAGGACTGGCATATTTGTCTTCATCACAATGAATTTGCAGTTGTGACTAATTTGTTTTCCATTTGTAACGCTATTACACTGTATTCAAATTAAAATTTCATAACTGGTATTGCTAACATACATCACTTCAGTTGGGTATAATGTACATAAACCTGAATGATGCGTTGGAAGTTTTGGCCAGTGTACTGCATGTTTCTACAGATAGATTGGTTCTCACATATTTCCAGTTTTGATGAGTTTGCTTTCCTTGGGTTCAATACAATACAGAATCCCATTAGATCCACAAATTTGTTTTTTTGGGAAATTTTGCAGCCATTGATGCACATTTAGGAAACGTCCAAAAGAAATTTCTTATCATTGCCTTGTGCATCACCAGGAACTCCATAACCATGACATGGAAGTCTGACTCCCAACTCAATGTTGGCCATAACTGCTAGTACAGTATACTGTATGAGATACTGTCAGTGCATAAAGTTAAGGTTGAGTTTGTTATTATAGGCCATGAAGTGTGATCTTGAAGCAGACCTACATAAAGTCAGACTAAAACAACACTTTTTCCCTGCAGTTTTAGCTCTTCATTCCCTTGTTATTTTCATATCATTGATGACCACAAATTTCATGTTATGAAATATTAACGACACAGTGGTGCAGTGGAGAGCAATGTTGCCTTATGGCAAGAAGACTCTACACCAACACTTTCTGTTCAGACTTTCTGTCTGAAGTTTGCATGTTCTCCCCAGTGGGTTTCTTTGTTGTCGCTATGATTTCCCCCAGCATCAAAAACAGGCATGTTACATTGACTGTTGTTTGTTGATTATATTGTTTGCTCATCAGTGCCCCTGACCAAGGCACTGGTTAACATCTACAGCTGGCCCTCAGGCACCTTCATTTACAGTCCACTGCTCCAAGTGTTGTAGGACAGTTAAAAATGTGCAGTAAGTTTCCCTACAGGGATCAATAAAGTGAATATTATTACTATTACAGTTCTATTATTATTAAATGGTTATATTAAAGGAAATACATGTGGCAAGATCAAAGTCTAGGATTATTGGTTTTATTCCAAACCAAAGGGAGACAATGCAGTTTTCCTTTTTCCCCAAGCACTGCATAATAAAAATGAGTTAATTCTTCTGAGCTGTAAAATTACACAAAAAGTGTGGAGGGATCTAGAGAGAGGCAAGGTTAAATGAATCAGACTTTTCATTTATGAGAACACCACTCACTACTTTACCCTGAAGTTATATTGTACAAGCTACCTGATAATTGTCATCAATCAGGAAATCAATTATTCCTGATCATGAGGCAAAGTCAGCTGTGCAAGCAGTGGTAATCTTCAAACAAAAGAACAAATATATGCACACCCTCTATCCATATCAGAGACATACAGGCAAGTGTACATATCCAGCTGTGTACACACATATTGTGTGCTAGGAGGAACGCATATAAAGACTGTATGTTCACCAGAATATATAAGATTAAATTATGTGAAAGATGCGTATACAACACAATTACCTTGTAAAACTAATAACAGTACTGGAGGAAGCACACATACACTCAGGCACAGACATAGACACACACCTTTCTTCTCACCTCTCTGCAGACAAGTGACAGCGCTAGCCCTGTTGGTCAGCTGTGACACTTGTAAACCACAAATTTATGCACAAACAGGACAAATCAGCATTCCTGGGTTAATCAGTCCCTGTTGGTGCTATTAGTTATCTCAACTGAAAAAGCCACAGCCGAAACCTGATATAGTAACAATACAATGAAAATGTGTGAAAAAAGATGAGATACATAAAAATAGAAGACTAATGAGAGGGCAGCAGAGCTAGAGGATGGTTTGGACTGAAAGACAGGAACAGATTGAGACAACAGAGGAGACATGCAACACATTTTTAATATGACAATCTATAAAAAGATGTAGTGTTGAAGGTTGCAGTCTCTTGTGGCTCTGGTGTCAGATTCCAGATGTCATGTGTCCCAGACGACAGATGTCATTGCACAATTTACTACACAAATAAATTATGAGCACAACTGAGACACTGAGTGAGGCAGGTTTGCAAAGGCTGTCTGTTGGCAAAAAAAGCCCTGCTCATTCCACTTCACACAACTATACAATTTCTGCAAACATACATTGGCGAGGGAAACTGTTTGTCACCTGAAACAGTGGCAATGTCAACTCAGAGCTCATTCTTGAAGATGAATGCCTACAGACTCCAGGGTTAGGGTACAGCGGGTATAGCTGTACTTGACCTCTGCCCAGTGCATGTAGTCTGAGGTTTCTGTTTATGCAGTGGAGAAAGAAGATGGATATGGTTTAAGCCTGCAGCACCACCTGTATCCTCATCTTTACCTCATCTTATCTAAAACTGCTGTTAAGGTACTGGATGCTAAGTAGCAGCCTGTTAGTGTGGTTCAGAATATACTCTCACATAGGTGTACACTATCAGTCTTGTCATCTTAATATGCATGTTCAGCGGTTATTAGCAGTTTGTATGGTCCAAGGGAAGGGGCTGTTCGTTAATCTGGTGGTGTAGGACTTGATTGTCCTGAAGCGCCTTACAGAAAGCGAGAATAAATAAACAAGGTTAAAATAATTTTGACATGAGCTGGCAGTCACAGTATTACAAAATGAGCAAAACATATATTTTGCTACTGTATTTTCCGCACAATAAGGCGCACATAAAATGCTTTAATTTTCTCAAAAATCGACAGTGCGCCTTATGGTGCGGAGCGCCTTATGTATGGATTTATTCTGGTTTGTGTTTACTGACCTTGAACCGATTTTACCGTATGTGGTACATGGCACTCAAAAATCTATCAAAATGTTTTAGTACGACTTTGGTAAGTTATGAAGCCGCACCACTTGTAGGAGTATCACGGTAATCAGGAGCCTCGTGGAGTGACACGTACTGCGCCATACGTACAGCAATCACTCTGCGAGTGATTGCTGTACGTATCACGTGTCCACTCGCGGAGTGATACTGGTACGAAGCGACACAGAGACATGTTTACGAAGCGGATTTCAAACTCAGCAAACAGAGACAGAGAAACAACCCAGAGCCCACCATCACTCTGGGCGGATTAACCAAAGAACTCCAACTGCCAGACACCAGCGCCGGCAGTACATCCAAAGCCAAACCGCGAGTCGCGCGGGAGCACCGGAAGGTGAACACACACTCACCAAGACACGGAAGCAACGCCGGGCGAGCCACACCACCCGCCAATGGACCGCGGAGGTACCCGTCCCAAGTGCCATCCGAGCCCGCATGAAAGCCGGAACCACCACCAAACAACCAAGCAACAGCAAGGAGACCGACCCGGACAATGACGAGAGGGATCCGGACCCGCCCGACGCCAAAACCGCCCAACTGCCAAACAAAGACACCGATGACGAAGAACCTGATGGACCCACGAGAGAGGAATGAATCCAAAAAGTGAGTGAACCGCATTGTTTTGTATTTTATGTGTTACAACTGAACAATGTTGAGAGTTATTGTGAATGAGTTGAATAGGGTTTGACTTATCTAACTTTTGTGTCGCTTAATGCGCCTTACAATTTGGTGCGCCTTATGTATGGAAAAAGATCATAAATAGATTGTTCATTGATATTGCGCCTTATAATGTGGTGCGCCTTATGGAGCGGAAAATACGGTAATTTGATTTTTTTGGAAAATTATATTTATTTTGGACATTTTTTCACCTTATATTCATTTTCTTGATTATATTGCTATTTTTTGTTCTCTCGATAAACTAATGCAGATAAAGCACAAATCAGTATTACCATTTCACCAGGACACAAAATTGAGGTGAATGACACAAATACAGAAGGGAGAAAAAGATGCAGAATGAAACATTAATGTGAGAGAATGAAAGAGGGCGACCATCTGAGAGTGAGAGAAAAAGCTCGAGAGGACAAGAAGAGGAGGGTGATAATAAGGCGATGACCTTGCGTGTTGTTTGGCAGCACTCAAGTGTCTGTGAGTGTGGGTGCGTGGAACCATTTGCCTTCACTTTCACTAATCAGCCTATTGTTTCTCATCTCAAGTCTCTTTCCTCTCCAAATCTTTCCTTGCATGGGCTCTTTTCAAACCCAAGAACAAATGTAAGCACCAACGAGCACATGCATTTGTATGAACACATTGCCTCAGACGCAGAGACACTCTGAGCAAGGCTGAAAACGCATATGAAGGACAAAACAACAAAGCTCCGGCACTTGCTCTGTGAGATCTGACTCTAAACTGATGAGTGGTGACAATTTATAAGTAGGGCATTCAGAGAGCTCATACCTCTGCCAAGGCTGTTTATTCACCCAGTACACTCTTCGTAATACAGTATACAGGATTTTTTTTTTTAGGGATACACAAATCGAATTGAAGCGTACTGAATCCACATGAGCACAGCTACGCATTGGTGGTAGTCATGTTTCTACCTCTCTCCATTACTGTACTGTACCTGTACTGTACCGACAAATATTGTTACTCTCCAAATATGTTTTCATCTCACAAATTTGGATTAAACTGTGTCAGATGGTAGCATGTCATGAGTTTCAATGCACTGGTATTTTCATATTGATTAGTCTATTATTATTCATGATATTAGCAACCACAGATAGTAGCAAGGTCACCTATGCTTGTCTGGGTCAGCCTTGGATCATGAAGGGTAACCTAGCTTGCTGGGTTTTATAACATGACATTGTTTGAAATGTTCAACACCTGTTGAATGGTCTATACAGTGCAGCTGCTGCAAGTGTATGCCTTTTTCTGTATATAGTGGTATAGAGGTGAAACATCAAGTATATTGCATTTAAAGATGAATATATTTTATTTACAATACAAATTTTTTCTCCTGTTACACATATGTGTGGGATAACAAAAAATCTCATATGCTTTTATATGTATTAAATATATAAAGAATCACAAAACAGCATGAATAAACCTATATACCAAATGAATACCAAGTATGTTCATAAAAAAGCAAATATACAGAAAATTTAACATCTATTAATTTATTAAAGGCCAAGATTCCGACCAACATAAATTTGTATGCTGAATGATGTATAAACATAGTATCCATAGTTGTATATACAGTAAGAACTCAATCCACCAAGCCACTTACCAACAGTGTTGCTATAAAATCTTTTGCCTGGATTTTGACATTTTTTTTGAAAGTCCCAAAAGTAGGACATATGAAGTCAAAATGTAAATTATATGCATGCATTTAGTACCCATAGATTTGGATTTACAGTAAGAACTCAATCCTCTAAGGCAATTGGCAACAGTGTTCCTACAGTGGATATAAAAAGTCTACACACCCCTCTTCAAATGCCAGGTTTTTGTGATGTAAAAAATTGACACTAAGATAAATAATTTCACAACTTTTTCCACCTTTAATGTGACCTTTAACCTGTACAATGCAATTGAAAAACAAACTGAAATCTTTCAGGGAGGTGAAGTCAAAATAACCAACTGAGATAATGACGTTGCACAAGTGTGCACACCGTCTTATAACTGGGGATGTGGCTGTGTTGGGATTTAGCCAGTTACATTCAAACTCATGTTAAATTGGAGTCAGAACACAACTGTCACCATTTAAAGTGCCTTTGATTAACCCCAAATAAAGTTCATCGATTGTATCGGCTTTTCCTGACATTTTTGTAGCCACATCTTCAAGCACAAGCCATGGTCCGCAGAGAGCTTCCAAAGCATCAAAGGAATCTCATTGTTCAAAGATATCAGTCATGTGAAGGGTACAAAAGAATTTCCAAGACAGTGAAGACAGTCATCATCAAGTGGAGAAAGTATGGCACAAGAGTGACATTACCAAGAACAGGACGTCTGTCCAAAATTGATGATAAGATGAGAAGAAAACTGGTCAGGGAGGCTGCCA
>JAQQAE010014835.1:0-12252 GCA_029823295.1 Pseudamia nigra
TGCTCTCCTCCAGGTATGTTCTTGGTTTCGTTTGGTTCCGTTGAGTCTTCAGTTTCTTCATTATACTTTGGCATTCTCATTTACTTTGTTGTGTATAATTTTATTTTTATATAGCCCATACTTTTGTCTGTTTCCCTCATTTTTTTGTCCCAGGCCTAGAGCCAGCCTGTGACACTTTTCAAATAATAATAATGAATAAATGTACATGTACGGGTGTGTTTACATACCGTATATGGGAGTTTTTGTGGGTGTTGGAACGGATTAATTGATTTTACATGTGTTCCTATTGGAAAACCAGTCCCGTCTCATGACTTTGTCATGTCACGAGTGTGATGCTGGAACCGATTTAAACTCGAATGATGAGGTACCACTGTAAGTGACGCCACATGGAACCGTTGGGCTCTGAGGGGTGTGCATCACCACATACACACAACACACAACACATCAGGTAAACTTTGTCAGATGATGCCTCCTCTGCCTCCTGCTCTTCTGCTGTTTTTTCCTCCCTTTGTTTTGAATGACAGTTGGCAACCAAGTGCATTACTACCCCCCCCAAACAATTTCATTATGTACGACTGTTATAAGACAGTTGTATCGTTTCTGAGTCACTTGTGTTCTCACTGCAAACAAACCACTGCAGGGATTAGATGGGAACGAAGCAGACACTCTCCTTTCTTGGCGATCTCAGCCCTCTTGTTTTGTCCCACATCTGTGAGCGATCACTGTGTTCACACATGCACAAAGTGCTTTTTGGGGTTAAACTGTAGAACCCTCTCTGTTTTGGAACAACTGCTCCAAACGATGGAGGCCAAAATACACTAAAGACGTAGGTCTCAGTATACTTCAAGGGAACGAAATGCAGGAAGCGGACTACAATGAAGGGTATTGTGGGTAAATACAACCAAAACAAATGCACATGTAACAGGATAGCCGGGAGAAATCGCTTGCGGTAGTGGCAGTAGCACTAGCAGGGCTTGCACTCATCCTTCCTCTGCACAAGACGAAATGAAAAAGCTGTTCCAGATACCTACTGCACTCATAAACCTGTTGAGAGAAGATCACAGGTGAACAAAGCTGGCATCAATGGCTAATTTGAATAATCCAAATTTAAACATTTTTGTTTTTCTACATAATTCCATACATTTTTTTTCACAGTTTGGATGTCTTCAGTACTAATGCAGAATGAAGAAATGAGCAACAATGATTGCAGGAGAAGGTGTGCCCAAACTTTTGACTGGTAGTAGGTGTGAGTAAAATAGATGGTTGAAATCTTAAAGTTGCTAAAGGCATGTTTATGTCAACCTTGGATTATGAATTTGCATCACACATTAGGGGTTTGCATGGAAATGCAAGGCTCTCAAAAGTATTTGTTTTTCATGTTATTTCTCGAAAATCTTCCTTCTTCTTGTTGTACTGTGCAGAACCGCATACCCTCAAGATGCTCCCACATTCAGCATGATGAAAGGAAAAGTTTTCTCCACACTCACCTAAAATCTGAGTTTATACATGACTTTATGAACGCTGTGTCGACTGTAATCGATCGTGCAACTTTCACATGTGCAGTGTGGGAACTGGAAGCGATCGCCACACAGTGCACAGACCTGTAGGAGAGCAAGAAATGTCTTGTGACCCACAGTTAAACTTTTTAAATGAATAATATTCTTATGTTTACAGATTCTGAATTTTATAATGTCAGTTGAGATGTCAATAATCATTTGTAATGAGGTGGCTGAACTTCTTGAAGGAGTAAGAATACAATTAGCAAATGGTTATTATTCAATGCACAGCTTTTTTGACTTATAACATGTCTGGAAGGGAACTTTAAATTCACACCCACACATATTAGGAACAAATATAGAAATATAAACTGACCTTTGACAAACAACGCCGATTTAGCCTCCACTTTGCAGCAGCGTTAGTACCGGTGCTACATTTTTCTGCATTGAAAAATGTGAAGTCGAGTATGTTTTAAAATATTCAGTATTATAGCATTAGGGGGAGGCCGTCTGGTGTTTCTCCTACCACCATCTCCATACTGAGGGAAGTAACCAGCATAGACCACAAAGCATGCCTCAACGTGACATATTGTCTACAGTTATTTTGCATAATAAAGTCACACATATATAGTCTGCAAAAATCAAACAAGATGGTGAAAGCAAATGGGAAATTTTACACAATGTGACATGTAAACAGTTCAAAACATATGGCTTATGTACTACTTACAGACACCCTTTGGACACAAATAAAGAGACCTCTGTTTTCGCTCAGTGCTATATGTGAGGGGCTAATGATGGGTAAAATTCACAGCAGAGAAGTCACTGTTAAGCTGTGCTTTGATGAATCGGGTGATTATTTTCTGAAACACTCCTTTGCTCCACAAACTGCTGTAGCATAATGTAATCCTGTTTGGATCTCACCGACTAAAAAGGCATCGCTTTGCTATTGATGTGTGAATCTCACAAGCAGGATCTTTCTTTAGTTTGTGCTTTCGGTTTATGGAAAAAGGCACGTTTGGCTCAATCAGGCACAGCTGTGATGCCGCTATTTATGTTGGAATCAATGTGTCTCATTTGCACATGAGAAGTCACCTGGTATCTGTGAGGCCATGGTATGGTTTGTTATGAATTATTCACCGCATATAGATCTGTTGTTTCGTTATACAATGTAAGGCTGTTCTGAGTGGTGTAAAGTCTAATCTCTGCACAGAACCACCAACAGTTTGACATGTAGTTCACGAGGGGCTTAACCCCTACGTTGTATTACTCAAAACACAAGTCTTTATATTTTATTAATAACTGTTTAAGGGCTCCTTCAGATTAATCTCTGTCTCAGTTTGTACATAATTTTTTAATCATTTCTACGATATCAAAATTACCCGTACAAAAATGAAATAACAGTGGTGCATATCTATGTTTTAACTTAACTTGTGTATTTATATGAAATGTTTACTGCAGTTTTGCAATTCAAAAAAATAATTTTATTCAATGCAACAGCCAGTTATACTTGACATGATACAGGGTGAATATCTATGTCACTGCTTTCCTACTGCACCAGTGAATGGGTGAACCTATTTCACATAATGTCAGGATAGCATGTAGCTGAAGTAAAAATAATTTCTCTAATGTAACCTTCAGTTACATTTTGCATCCCTTTACAATTTTTTTAAACAATTATTTAGTCCGCTAATCAAACGGAGATGTGCAGATTGGGGTTAATGCATTCGGCAAAATCAGGTGAACAGACTGTTGACTGGAATAAACATTTTTATTAAGTTATAGTTTTAGAAAAATCCAACACAAATTCACAAACAATGATTAACATGCACAATTTTAGTATACAAGACAAAACAGTTACTTTTCAATATGAAAATACCATTCTACAGGTCAGTATCTCACAGAGATCATTGATTAATACACCAGTATTAAGGTCAGAGAACACACTATATAAAAGCAGTAAGGTTGTCTTTGATGGCCATGTTTAAAAAATATATGCAAGCTATTTACA
Source organism: Pseudamia nigra (assembly GCA_029823295.1). Lineage (NCBI taxonomy): Eukaryota > Metazoa > Chordata > Actinopteri > Kurtiformes > Apogonidae > Pseudamia > Pseudamia nigra. The sequence goes on from JAQQAE010014835.1 coordinate 3,505, forward strand.
CTGCACCAGGTACACTCTTCTCTAGTAACCACAATCACAGATACCAGTATCACCAAAAACAACCTCGTGAATATAAATAGATATGTTATTCTGTGATCAGTCATACATTTCAACCACTCCCGCTGATGGCTCCCATAATGTCCCTTACTGTCCGTAGATTGTAGTATTTATTAAAGCACAAGGCTTGAAATAGATCCAAAAAGTTTTTCGTCTTTCTGTGAACAGTAGCAGAGGTAAGAAACATTAGGCTGAACTACGACTACATAAATTATAGAAAAGCTCTGAGAAATAGCCACACATTAAAAGTACTGTAAATTAATAACTTATGAGCTATCCATTTGGCGGTGAGGTTACTTTATTTGGGTATTAATAGAAATATTATTACACCACTTGGATCAAGTATTTTCACACATAAGCTGCTTTGAGGCCTGGTCATACCAGAAACTAAATTTGTATGCAATGCGGTAAAATAGGCCGAGCGAGCAGTTAAATGATATAAGGAGATGGCGCTAATGCTCCGCCCTTCACAACTACGCTGTCCTTTTTAGTCCAAGTAAGACATTCTTGGCAGCATAATTAGCATAATTCTCAATAATGTAATCCATTAAAAGATAAACATTTGAGCTAGCTTGCTGATGATGTGCAAGCATCGAGTAACCAACCCGGTTTTATTTCAAACATATATACAGTATATTTTATTTTTTATTTGTCACAAATTTAAAAGCTGGCGTGACCAGGCTGTACGCTTTTGAAAAGAAAGATACAGTAGCACTACTAGCGTCGCACGGCTGTCTTCATCATCAAACCCACAAGTTCCAAACAGCCACTGCTCCAGTTCAAAGTCACTATTTACCACTACACTACAAAACACTTTGAAAATATGCGGGATAAGAATAAGGAAATATACTTATGTTGAAGGTAAAATCCAAACTAAAACACTCCAAAATAAAAGAAAAGAGCATTGTCTGAGTGAAGTAGTAGAGGACATCGAAAACATCATTGACTGTAATACAACACAACGACTGTTGGAACAACGTGGCCATCAGTCAATCAAGCAGCTGAATTGTGACAGCTGTAATAATGGGGTAGAAAAATCCATATCCCATTGACTGGTCTGCAGCAGTCTAATCAACGAGCACAGAGCTTCATGAAACCAGTCAAGGATCAGATAGGACAGCCTGATTATGTCGGCCGTTTGGACTTTTTACGAGGCCTCTGGGGTCTGAACACCTGTTCAGATGGCTAAGTGAGGACGTCCAGTCACCTTGCATCAATTCCTTGTGCTTTCATTCGACTTTGGGGGGTGGGGGAGAGTGCAAAATACTGACGACGACAGCCTCTGAGCTAACGACCATACACAGTCCCATGTTTGGCAAAGGCACAGTAATGTGTAGCAGTTCAGTTGACTGTATCCTTCCACATCCACGCGAACATTGTCAGGACCCCAATAATCACACCTCAGTTCCTACTTGGATGGTTTTTGACAGACTCATCCACATGATAAAAGGGCATGAAAAGTAGCTCCCTCAGCAGAGTGGTAATGTTCTTTCTTTTGTTTCCGTTCAGTCTCGTATACGTGTCTGACAGACAGCGATGTGGTGGGGGGTGTAAAATGACAGCCGTGCCTTTCGCCTCATTTCCAGTCAGGGCTTTTTTCACAGCAGTATTGGCATCAATTATTGTGATGCTTTAATAGCCCATAAATTATGCTATGGTTGGAGTCATACATTTATTATACAAAGACCATAAATAGTAGGACCAAACTTTCCACCATATATCTCAATCAAATGCAGTTTTCCTAAAGCTTCCAACCTTTTTTGTCTTAGGTGTTCCAATCCACTTGTCTCAATGAAAATTTAATTACCCTAACCGTTCCAATAATGGGCTTCCTGTACCTTCTGCTGTTTCCTATCTTTCTGTATTCGCTTTGAACGGGATAAAAGCAAACAATGTCTCTTTTGCAACACAAGATGTTCTTGTAGGCTTTTTGGAATGGGAAGAGAGGGCAAAAAAATCAAGGAGTGAGCTCTAGTGAAGGCACTGTTATCCTGTAGTCCGTTGTGCACTGGGCCAGCTGGTCATCTGGGGTGTAGATGTACATGTTCAGTAATATGATATACGTATCTAGAACATAGGTCGTCTAAATGTAGAGGAGGAACATTACACATGGGATCTGCTTGACACAATAACACCACAAATCTCCGTCTCCGCAATCCCGGCTTTTTCGCCAGACTGAGAATGCAAAGTGTGATGGGCATTTATTATTTAGAGGAGCATGAGATAGAGAGCAAAATGCCAAGATCTATCAGGATACTGTAGAGGGCCTTGAGCTTAGGAGCCTGTGATTTTTGAATAATATTATTTCAGTATGCAGAGATAAGTGGGTTTGAGGCACAGTTGATCAATTTGCTATGCACCTTTTATATATTCAACAAAGCCGAGTAAAATGTCTGCATGCACTGAGTGTTTCTTCAAAACTTGAAAGTAGCAAGTATTAGACAAAAGTGGTGGTCTATGAATGGAATTACCTTACCTTTTTGATTAACATATGAACGTAGCATTAAAGGGTAATGTTCTTTAGAATGTACACCCTTGAGAGGTTGAGTGTAATTGTTTGTAATAATTATCTTTTACACAGGGTAAGAAATGTGATTAAGCAGCCTCTGTCACCTACTTTGGTACAGACTATATGGGTAAAATGGATATTAAGGCATTAGTATCTCTAAAGATACTAAGAAAATAAGTCATGTTGTCATAACTCAGAGAAAGAAAACTAGAGCATGGTGGCACTTGATGATGCTGGAAAAAATACAGAAAGATGTCATGCGCACAAATCATCGTCTCTATCTGATGGTCCTTCAAAATAATCAGTGGTCCCTTTAATGGTTTGGTGCAGTTCCTTCCTATCCAGCCTCGCCACTGACGTCTGGGTCCAGTAGAGGGTTAACGTAGGACAGGCTCGACTGAAGGGACGGGGCAGGAGGAAGGGTGCGATGTAGGCTCTGATTAGGCATCACCAGTCAGAGCAGCGCAGTACGCTGATGAGGACGGTGGAGAGGTACAACGGGCTGAGGCGGCTCGATCCTGATCCCCGAGCTCCCATGCCTGTAACCAAAACCAGCAGAGTGAAGAACCGCAAATATCATTCCAATCAAAAGCCAGGAAATTGCACTTTGCAGAGCCATCCTCCAAATTTCTGACAAGTCATCATAAATCAAAAAGCAACTGTGACTTTTTCCTCTCCGTATCTACATTATTACTGGCTTTCAACAGGAAGGGCTATTTAAGTATCTGGAAAAGATAAAGTTTGTATCAGATCAAAGAGGAGAGCGGCAAACTGAGCCGCTTCACAATTTTGCACAGCAGCTGGATGGGAGCACAGAACTGCTTTATATGCTGCAGCGCTGTGCAGCCAGTCAACAAGGAATAATAACCCAATGGCAGAGATGGATGACACTGCGCACGCATTCCTAAAAAGGTTGCTTTTCTCAAAGTAAGTCTATTACACATGGCTGGGAAGGGACTCAGTGAAGCCAAATTAAATGTTCTTTCTGAATTATTTAATTCTCACTTAAGCCTTATCAGTGGTCAAGAGTGGTGGTTCCTAAATGTTTTCAGCTCAAGACCAAACAGACAAATTTGGCGTCTTATCCTCGAAACCAGCATGCAAAATCAATTGACCATACCGCCGTACCATTTATTTTATTCAGTATTAAATGTAGATAACGTGTATAAGAATGAATTTCTTTTGGTCATTTTGATTTAATGTTACGAAAGCCTGTGCCCACACTACATCAACAATATTGATATAAGTGAACTAAATTATCAACAAAATGAATAATAATGGGCAAAATTAAAATAATCAACAAAAAATAGTGATGAACAAAATAATCAACTAAATAATTAAGGAAACTGGCAAAGTTAACAAAACAGTTAATGACTATAAATGAATATGAACAAAATAATCAAGAATAAGGTCATCGTTGTTTTATGTATCTAGCCTTGTAAAACACATTTTCAATGGCGCCAAGGTACATAAACGTAAACACACTTTTGGCCATAAAGTCAGAATAAAGTTTTTTTTTAACCTGTTTTCATGGAATGATTGTGTCAATGTGTTTTATTCCCGACAGGTAAAGTATATATATCCATGTTGATGCTCCACTGATGTATAAATAAGAATAAAAAGAGCAATGTGTCGAAAAACAAATTATTCAAACTTTATGGGCAACACAAATTAAGACATAACATTATAAAATACACTGACCCAAAGTAAAAACACAAATGGGTTTTACATTTCATTTTTTTGGCATATGCAACCCCAAGACGATTAAATAATGTTTATGGCACAAAAATGTGACATTTTAGCAGCAACAATGAGTCACAAAGTCAGAACCTCGGGAGCGGGACGACATTCCCGAGGCCCGTAAAACGAGGCTAGTGTCCGCCACGACGTGCAGGCGTATGACGCAAACGGTGGACTTTCAAGTCGAATCCTTTACTGATCTTCCCAGGTGACAATGACAGATTTTCACTGCTGAAATGTTGAATATTTGTACCATAAACATTGCTTTTGGGTTGCATGTTTCCAAAAAGTAAAATGTAAAGCCAAATTGCATTTTTACTTTGGGTCAGTATATAACATGAGTAAAAGCAACAAAATAGAGTATAAAGGCCACACCAGATGAAAATGAGCTATTCTAACATGTAATAAAAAAAAATAAGGTGCAGTAAAATAATAAAAGTTTTTCATTTCACATGCTCTAACATTGAGAAACATTGAAATTTTTCTTTGGGGATTTTCCTCATTTTCCGTATACACCCTGTGTCCTCCCTGTGGCGGGTCATTTTGACCCAAGGACAACAGGAGGGTTAATAGTGTGAATGAAGTGACCTTAAATTGTTGTTGAGGTCAGTTCCATGTATGTAGAGTAATCCCAACCCATAATCCCAACCCAGCGATAGCTACCAGCATTCCAGGACTGTAGGTCTGACGGATAGGAAGGTAGCACAAGAAAATAAGCAGAATAATTAACATACAACACCACAAGAACCTGAGTTTGGAAAAGGTACGGTAGCTCGAGCTGAAACGATGACAAAAGCAAAGAGGGAAGCAAACTCACTTAATTTGTGGATGTGGATGGGTTCGCTGCCTACACCTTCGCCGCCCTCGCTCATGGCCTTGATCTGTATGAGATAGTTGTCGCTGGCGGAGAGGCTCAGCTCCGCCGTCGTCTTGGTGGTCAGGATGGTGTTGACGTCGTTGTTTCGGTGTCTCTTCAGCAGCACCTGAGGCATGACAGGATGCAGAGAAATGATGCATAAAGTGCTATGCTTGATTCTGAAGGGAAATCTAAGCTTGGCAGTGATGTGGCACCTACCAAGTATCCAGTGACCTTTGACTCTGTCTCCATGGCGACTACTGGGTCCCAGTGCAGTGTGAGTATGGAGCCAATCATGGTCCATTGTACGTTCAGTGGCGGCCGATCTGGTGCTAGATACAGATGACGATAAAAGGATGTACATAAATATGCTTTTAGAATAATTTGCATGATTGTTTCTGCAAATAAAATATCAAAATGCACATATTTAACATAATTACCTGCTTATTAGCATAGTCATTAGTAGTATATTGGCCCTGTATTAGTCATTAAAAAGCACTTGCTTATATTCAGATTTCTACAATGATTATGCCATTAGCATGCAGTTTTAACTCACTGACCTTCTATGTATTGCTTATGTGAAATAAATAAGGATGGTGAAGAGGAATAATAACCTTAAAGGCTTCAGGTTTTCGGTGAATATTGAGCAAAAATACCCCATAAATGTACTGTACTGCCCTGTGAAAAAACATGGCCTATTCTTTGTTCTATTCTTATGTAACACAGCTTTTAATGTCTACACACATCGAAGGTAAGCCTTTATAACTCATGCTTCCCATTCTAAAGTATCTTGCCCATTATTAATTAACTAGTAGATGATGGTTTTGGTCGGGGTAATTATAATTTATCATCAGAACAGCTGTGTGTTTTTCTTGTGCCACAAAAACCTCTATTTTCAACATCACTAAAAGATGCTGAAAATGATCTTTTAACTGTGTGTAGATGTTTGATGTTGGAAATGTCTAATGATGGCTGGACATGAATTATGAAGGGACATAATAAATGGCCAAGGACTAGACATTAGACAAGGAAATAAATGCCCATCTACTAGTGAATTAGTTATGAGCATAACCTCATAAACCTAATGTGCTATATATATATATATACTGTATATGCTAATTATGGTAATACAGATCTAGTTCATGGTGAATATATGTACCCTGCAGCAACAGGGTCAGCAAATACAGTATACATATAGGATGATAAACAGATTCCTAGTGTATAAGATTTTGATATAAAAAATAAAAAAAATCAATCCAAATGAGAAGCTGAGGCTGCAGCCGAGCACCTTCCCTAATTAAGACACAGCGGATTCTTTTCCACAAACCAAGGTTCCGTAGTTTTTTCCAGTATCTCGAATCAGCTACTATGTGGTCACTGCCAAGAAAGCTATAGCCACAGGAAATGAAAAAACTTCTTTATTGCTTTAATGTTATGAAGCGGGAGAATAATGTGGCGGTCCTCGTAGTGCAGTATACGTGGGAAATGAAACCCCTGAATCACCCCTAAAATGTAGCTTGTGCAGCAGTTACATTAACCATCATTTGTTACCACTTTAGTTACATTGCTACAACATACTGACATTTTATTCTTTACGCTTTTCTCTCCATATAAAATGAATAATCACATTACAGTTTTTGAGGAGCTGACAAAGCCCAGTGCTACGCCGATCACGTTGGAGATGGAATGATGTCACTGACACGCTCCATGAAGGAGCACCATTTGGGAATGATCTCATCCCTCTTTTGGTGACAGACTCACGAGGTTTCTTTGTGGTGGTGTTGATGGGCGCCGACTGTGGTCCGGGCCCGGCGGTGTTGAACGCAGACACAGACAGGTAGTAGGCTGTGTCTGCTTTCAGCCCTGTGATGTTTGCCAGCGTCACGTTTCCAGTTATGCGCACTTTGCCAATAGTGTCAGGCTTGGTGTCGTCTTCCCAATACACGACCTGTTGGGGGGGAAAAAAATAAAATCACAATCACAGGCAAACACAGCCAGGTCTCATAAAAAACCGTGAACTGTGCCTTTCACTGCATTATTGAAATGCCTATTTCATCATGAAATCTGACATGCAGTTTGTATTACAGATGTAGAGGTAGGGAGCAATCATGAATAATAAATTTTTCACTAGTGGAGTCTCAATTACTTATGCGCATCCTCTGAAGCACCGCGGTCATATCAACAGGGCATTACCCATTCATACAATAACTGACCCAGAAAAACAAAAATCACCATTACTGCCCATTTCGCTCTTAAAAAAGCAACCTCACGCTCATGTTTGTCCATGAATACACATATAAATGCTTCTACAAATATTGGTTACAAGTACGAAAGGACCACTTTCCACTGTAACCATGTAAACTTTGATTTTGTATTCTTTATTTCGCTCGAGGCAATTGGCCTCCAATTAAAGGTGCAGGTGAACAGATATTTGAAAAAGCAAATGGAGTAATTTGCCAGTTGCTCTGAGTCATCTTCAATATTTATATGCTTGGTATTAGGTGACATAAAAGTTAAGCCAATATATAATAAAATGAAAATGTGTAGTCCGCCTCGGCGATACTCAGACTCAGACCATCTCTTATAAATGGATATATTTCATATTTGTCTTCAATAAGTAATTCATGGTAACCACCAGACATAACTTTATTGCATTGCAATCCTCTGAACAGTATTAAAACTGTAAGTAAAGGCTATTTTTAATTTCCTAATGCCGTCTATCTAAAGACTAGGCACCATGTAGCATACGATGCAATGAAATCCAGTTCCAGATCCATACTGTTGGTGGCCTATTGAGATTCAGCTGCTTAAATCTACTTGAGGCTTGAGCTTGGAGAAATGAGCTCTGTGCTAAAAGGACAATGTGGCCAGTGCTATGGCAACCGAGGAGCTTTGTGCCGAGGGCCAGAGGTGACAGATATTGAAAGAGCACCAGAGGGAAAAAACAGCGAAGCCCTCTTTGCATTCTTGAAAGGATAAGGGATTTTATTTGCCTCTTGTGGGCTGGCTGTTGGTACAGTGAAGTGTAGAGGTCATTTCATGATATTACTGCATTTAAAACATGATTTATGTTGGAACACATGAGAGAATATGCCATAACATTGATAGACTTGATGAAACAGAAAGGATCATTTAAAGGACATTTACAGAAGCTGAGCCACAGAGAGATAATTCATTGTCAGTTTGTCCTTTTGGTAAAAATACAAACTAAGAAATTAATATTTGGAAAGTAGCACCTTAAGGTTAAATGCTTTAAAAAAAAAAATATATATATATATATAAAACACTTAAATTAGTTAACACGATTAAGACCGGGTGACATTGACAAAAGCTGCACCCCATATTTCAATATTTTTATTGTGTAATAAATTTTCGTTTGGATCTATAAAGTCACGGTGGTGCAGTGGGCAGCGCTCATGCCTCACAGCTAGAAGGTCCTGGGATCAATCCCTGGGTGCAGTTTGCATGTTCTGCGTGAATGGGATGAATGTGAGCGTGAATGGTTGTCTGTCTCTATTTGCCTGCAATGAACTGGCAACTCATCCAGGGTGAACCCCGCCTTTGCCCTAAATCAGCTGGGATAGGC
>JAQQAE010014836.1:0-12251 GCA_029823295.1 Pseudamia nigra
ATGCTTTTCCAGGCTTTCGCCACAGTCCATTTCGATTGTTGTTTGTTTTGGGGGGGGGGGGTTTCTCCCTTCAGTCTTCTCTTTAGCAGGTAAAATGCATGTTCAATAGGGTTTAAGTCTGGAGATTGACTTGGCCAGTCTAAAACCTTCCACTTTTGCCCTGATAAATTCCTTGGTTGTTTTGGCAGTGTGTTTTGGGTCGTTGTCTTGCTGCATGATGAAGCATCTCCCAATCAGTTTGGTTGCAACTTTAAATTTGCAGACAGACTGATTTCTATAGACTTCTGAGTTCATTTTGCTGCTGCCATCATGTGTTACATCAATGAAAATCAATGACCCCGTCCCAGAAGAAACCACGCAAGCCCAAGCCATGATATTACCTCTTCTGTGTTTCGCAAATGAGCTTGTGTGTTTGGGAACATGAGCAGATCTTTTCTCCACACTTTAGCCTTTCCATCACTTTGATGAAGGTTCATCTTTGTTTCATCAGTCCATAAAACTTTGTCCAAGAACTTTTCAGGCTCATCTTTGTACTTTTTGGCAAATTCCAATCTGGCCTTCTTGTTCTTATTGCTAATGAGTGGATTGTAATAAACATCCCAATGCTCTATATCTCACTACAACAACTAATGTTACAGTGTGCAGCAGAATAACGCAAGAGCGGAGTAAACATTAGCCTCAGCTCTGCTAAGCTAGTAGTACCTCCCGACATGTCTGCGAATTACTTGAAACAATGCTGTTGGTGATATTGATGTGTAAACAGTCCGTGATTGTAGAAGGCTGTGTGTGTGTGATTGAGATAGAGCGTGTAAGAAATGCAATTTAGTCTTGTTTTGTTGCAGAAGAACGCTGAGTTGAAGGCTGACTAGCTTTTACCATAACATTAGTTGTCCAGTCTGGCTCTAAACGCTCAGCAGACTATGTATTAGCAATGGGGAGAATGTATGTAATGTGGAGAATAGTATGTTTGCGTGAAAGTCACATGAAAAACTCTACAGCTCACGACTACTACAATAACTTGTGAGTCTAGGATCCATGCACTTCTGGAGCTATTTATTTTCTATTTGTTTGGTTAAATAAACATGCTTTAGGCATTTAAAGCAAGTTAAGTGTTTGTATTATTCAACATTTTTACACCAAATTTTACACTTTTACTGCAAATGAATACCGTCTCCAAATATCGGTTATTGGCCTCCTTAACTACCAATTATCAGTATTGGTGCTAAAAAACCCATATGGGTCGATAACTAACATACAGTCTGTGTATCAGAGCATGTATGGCACAGTACATAGGAAAATCAAATTAATTTTTTTTTATTTTGTGAACATCCTAACAGAGGTCTTTTGTAGACACATATAAGCTGTACAAATATAAATCTAAGTATAGCAATATGGCAGATTTAAGACAAGTAAACTATGTGCATAACTAAGAAAACCATAGTGGTTACTTTGTTGTTTTCTGGATCCTATGATTCCAAATCTTTTGTTTTAACAGACAAAAAGAGGATGCCTAACAACAGTAATTTGTAAATGTCATAGAATTCATTTTGCCTTCCATTATCACCCTGTTCATTTAATTAAACCCTGATAACATCTTTTTCAATTAACTGAGACAAGTCACCCAACACGCTTTGAGAGCAGGTGAATTTATAAACACGAGCACGTTTAATTCGCTACAGAAAATAGAGAAACACAAAGACAAATGCTGTGTAAGGGGGCAAGGGAAAACAAATACACCAAAACCAATCAGCATCCAACAGTAGGACTCTGACTAAATGTTAAGGCTTTCCATCTTCAGTGGAAAAGTGCTTACTCTGACTCTTCGATCAATTGATCATTTTCTTTCCTTTTTTATGTCATTATATACCAGGTAAAGTAGCTAACAATGTATTAAGCATGCATGCAAGTAGTCCTCTATTAAAATAACCAAATTAAACTCTAATGGAAAAAGAAAGAGGAGATAAGACTAGAAGGTCAGCCTACTGCTTGTTCTGATGCTCTCAGCACTGAAAGCAGGTTTTTGGGCCACTGAGCAATTGCATAAGCCTAAACTCATCATAAAGGGAAAAAAAGAATGGCTCTCAGTAGAACGCATACTTCCACAAAGATCAAGGCCCATAGTACACTCTTCCAGATCTGTATAAAACCTGTCATATTTCTCTGAATATATATTAAATGTATCATAGATAAGTATCGTAGACAGATTAAAAACTGTTCTTTCACTTCCTATGATCTCAGTTTTGGTGGTAGATTCAAGTCTTTGGTTCTGAAAAAAATTGATTTGAATCCATCAAATCAGACACAGGGAGAACATGCAAACTCCAAACAAAAGCGCTTGCTGACCAAGGATCGAACTCAGAACTCACTTGCCATGAGACACACGTCCTAACCACTGCAGTACCAAGCCACCCACTCAAAACTGAAACATTATCTCGTAACAAGTTACCAAAAAATGCTCTATCTGGCAATGTTAAACAAAGGAATCTACGTGTGGATCTGTGCCAAAAGTTAATAGGTTCCTCCTTGGCCCAAGCTCTACCCTTCCACCAAATTTCAAGGAAATCAAGTCAGCAGTTTTTTCATAGTCCTGCTACCAGTCAAGTACACTAACAGACGCTGGTGGAAACGTAACCTCCTTAGTAGAGGTAATGAGCTAGTAAAATGCTACACTACACTACAGCTTTTTAATAAAACTACAAACACTAATAAAACACATGAGAATGACTGGCAATCCTTCTCTTTTCTGTTGTAAATAAGTGTTCTTAATTTGTATTGCAGCTGGCACGGTGAAGGTTAACAGATGTCACCTTGTAGGTAAATTAAGTATGTCGCTAATGTTAGATTTTGTTTATTAAATCAGTGTGATCATAAATAATTTCAGAGCTTCAATTAATCATTCCGTCTCATCTTTTCTGACGATAGCATTTCAAACTAACATTATCTTTCGTTACAATACAGAGTCTTTTTTCTAGATTTATACTTCTGTGATAGGAACAAAAGTCACCACACAGGAAGTACCTTTAATGGAAAGGCTTTCTACACACTGCATTAAATATCACAGTATTGCAGTGCCCCCTATTGGGCTGACAATTACTGTACAAAACCAAATGAGTGCTGCTCACACTGATGCAGCTTGGTACGAGGTGTCCACATTTGGTGAGATGCAGGAAAATATACAGCAGGCTTATCAGCATCACTATAGACCCCTTTATGCATTTCCAGTGACAATCATTCACAAAATTTGATTTGACTGTATGTCTGACAAAACATGATTTTACAAATTCAAAGCTGGGAAGCAAGGTGGACTTGATGCATCTTTTAGGACATTGGGCTAGTGTTCAGGACAAATAAACATGAACTGAACTATAATCAACGTGTTTGTCAGCTTTCATGAAAAAATACTAAACACAAAGTACTGATATACAGTAGTGTTACTGCAGTGTGTTCTCATGGGTTCATTTTTTTTCCTTGATAAACTTTAAAGCATATGTTAGATCTTTCATGTCATAAAACACCATAGTAAAGCTGGCTTGGATAACCAACGGCGAACACAAGCAGTGTGTTCATTTAAGACGGGGCTGTAACCTTTGGCTCCAGGGCCTCATGTGGCCCTTTAGCCCCTCCCCAGTGGATGCTCTACATCAAGTGATGGAAGTAACCCATTATTTAAAAATGCACAAAATTAACAGAGGAAGCACTAAAATGAGAAGAGGGGACAACATTAACTAAATAATGAACAAAAACAACAGAAAAAAATTCCACACAATCCTCAAGTAAGTGATGAAAACCAAAAAAAGAACAAAAATAAGCAAAATAATGAAGAATAAGACAAAACTAAGCAGAATAATCCACAGCATGAACAAAAATGCTACAGAAAATGATCAAAAATTCACAAAAATGACTAAAATAATAAATTGGCTTGATAAAAATGAATAGAAAAACACAGCAGTAGTCAAGAAAACAAGAATATGAACCATAATAAGAAAAAAAGAAAAAACATATTCCACAAAATTAACAAAAATATTCAGAAAAGAATAGAATAGTAAGGAAATAAAAAAACAAAGACTACGAACAAAAATGACCTGAAAACTGAACAAAATTTCACAAAAATGAATAAAATGATGAAAAAAAAACCATGAACAAAAAAAAAAAATGAGCCACATAACCTGCAAAATAAAACAATGCAAAATAATAGAACTGAACAATACTAATCAAAAAATGCATTTTTAAAATATTGCCAACTAAAATGTGCATCGTATTATGTGGTGCATAAAGGTTTCAAATATTTTTGCGGCTCTTAACACATTTTTAATTTCTGTGCAAAAATGGCTAGATTGTAAAGGTTGCTGATGCCTGATTAGAGTTTCATTTTCTAATCTTAGATGTCAACCAAAAAAAATTTGTTTCAAGTGTCAAGGTACAAGAAAGTTTGTTTAATTACAGTCACCAAGCATTTTTGTCAAATCACTGATTTTTTTTAAACTACTGTACGTATTTTACCAACTTCTGCTGCGATGTCACCGATACCTACCAAAACAGTAAAATGTTTCCCAAATAATAAACCATGGATACCCAGTGAAATCAAAGGCATCCTCAAGCAGAAAACACAGGCCTTCAAAAATGGTGACACAAAGACTCAGAGAGGTGCAACAGGAGCTGAAGAGGAGACTTAAACAGGCCAAGCTGGACTACACAAAGCAGTTAGTGGGAAAATTACAAGACAACAACATCAGAGGTTTGGAAGGGACTTAACACATCACTGGCTACAAAGAGTCCCCTGGTGACAGTAGTTGACTTGGATAGAGCCAGTGATCTCAACCAGTTTTTCAACAGGTTTGACACAGTGCCATCCAGTACAACCACCGTCACTCCCTCTACCTCCACTTCAGAAACTCCTTCATCTTCAGACAACTGCTCCTCCAGTTTGGGATTGCTACCAACTCCCTCTCCTCTGACTGATCCAGAAGTGTGCATCTCCACCACAGCAACTAATCCCCCTCTTTCACTCTCTGTCACTGCAACTGGTGTGACGATGGAGTTGGGGAAACTGAGACCTGGGAAGGCATATGGCCCAGATGGTGTGTGTTCGAGGCTGCTCAAGGACTGTGCTGCTTAACTGTGTGAACCTCTTCACAAAATCTTCAACCTGAGTCTACAACTGGGGTGGGTCCCAGCTCTGTGGAAAACATCATGCATTGTCCTAGTGCCCAAAGTTAAGTGTCCAGCTGAGCTTAACGACTACAGACCGGTGGCCCTCAAATCCCACATCATGAAGACCCTGGAGAGGCTGGTTTTACGTCCGCTGAGACCCCATGTCAAGCATGCGCTAGACTCCCTCCAGTTTGCATATTATGAACGTATTCGAGTGGATGATGCTGTCCTGTACATGCTACACCAAGCCTACTCACATCTGGAGGGGCTGGTGCTTAAGGGAGGATTATGTTCTTTGAATTCGCAAGTGCATTTAATACAATCCAATCTCACCTACTCAGAGACAAGCTCAAAGGGATGGGGAAGGACCCCTACTTTGTTTCCTGGAAAACAGATTATCTGACAGGAAGACCACAATTTGTCAGGCTGGGGACCTGTGTCTCTGAGACATTAACGAGTAGCACTGGAGCTCCACAGAGGACTGTTTTGGCTTCCTTCTTGTTCACACTGTACACATCAGACTTCAAATACAACTTTGAGTCCTGCCACATCCAAATATACTCTGATGAAACTTCTATTGTGGCATGCATGAAGAATGAACAGTAAGGGGCGCACAGACATCTAATAAATGCCTTCTGTGACTGGAGTAAAAAAAATAAAAAAAAACTCCCTCCTGATCAACACCACCAAGACCAAACAAAGAGTTCTGGATTTCAGAAGGTCTAAGGCCCCTCTTCAGCCAGTCAATATCAGCAGCGTGGATGTCAAGATGGTGCTGACATCCAAATATCTTGGTGTACATCTCGACCACAAGATGGTCCCAGAACACAGATGCACTGTATCGAAAGGGTCAGAGTCGCCTATTTTTTCTGTGGGGGCTCAGGTCCTTTGACATCTGCCCTAAGATACTGCATGTTTTACCAGTCAGAAGTTCCAAGTGCACTCTTTTATACAGTGGTCTGCTGGGGAGGCAGCATCAGACAGAGAGATGTAAAATGCCTGAACAAAGTAGTTAAAAAGGCTGGATCAGTGGTTGAGGTGAGGCTGGACTCCCTGGATACTGTGGTGGACAGATGCACACAGAAGAAACTGGAATACATTATAACCCAGACCATCCTCTTCACCTCATTCTGTGCCAACAGAGGAGCAGCTGCAGCAGACGACTGACATCACTACGCTGCAGGACTGAATGCTACAGGAACGCTCCTCATGTTCCTTCATGCGCACTGCCATCAGACTGTTCAACTCCACAGCTGATGGCAGACTGAAGACTGAGGACATTTTAATGATATAATTTTTCATTCAAATTGAATTGAGCTTATCACATGAATTTCCCATGAGAGATAGAAAACTTTATTCAATTCTATTCTAATCCTGTCATGCACACACAAGCACATATATATGTATTAGGGAGCAACTGCAAACAAGCAAAAATAGTGACAGATTGCCAACACCAGTTACCACAAGGGTCTGATTTATGTCTTCATTGTTAAACTTGTCTGTGTGAGTTAACATGCCAACACAGATATGTGGCATTTTGCACTGACTTTGAACCAGACACAATAAAGCAGATTAAACACCGGCAGGATGGCTTAGCACTCTTGATCAGACCTGACTCTGGTTTGAACCGGCAATTACCACTTAGCAGGTGAACAGGTGTTATCATTAAGGAAATGCCCCACTTACTGAATGATGGTATTAAGGTCTACTACTATTTTAGTAAAGCTGTTACAAGAGGGAAGAGTGAGAAATACAGTTTATTAATCATTAAGCAGATCTGAGTCATACACAATTCTCAGTGGGTGTAAAACTGTGTTGGCTGCTTTCAAAAGTTGTAAAGTAAATGACCCTCCCCATCCCAATAATGGTGATGTGTCATTTGAATAAGCAGCATCTTTCGGTGCCAAAAAAGGCAGCAGCCAAATGGGGTTTGTTTTGTAGTAGGACACACATGGATTAGTGTTGGGGCTAAACCCTGTGCTAATTTTAAGCTTTTGATTTCCATAGCACAGACATGCAATCGAGGTCATTGTTCCTTAATAAATAAGTATATGAGGTTTTGTTGGATGTGGCTTTTGTCAACTATGAGGGAATTTCGTTAAAGAAATCATGTGTACCTTATATCTATGGTAATGTACAATACATTACACAGGCATAAGCTCTGGTTGTTCAGCCTGCTTTGAGAAAATGAGCATTTTGCAACTACTTGTTCCCTGTGGGTTTCGACGTGCATGAGGGATACAGGAACAGAATGCACCTGAAAACATACTTAAGCATTAATATGACATAATTATACTTACAAACTTTGGCTTGCGATCTCTTTCGTCGTAGGAGGAGGAAGAGCCATTCTTCTTTTGAGATTTACTCTCTCGGGCAGTAGTAAATTCAGATCGCTGACTATAACTGTCCATGTTACTGACTTGGTGATTTGGAGCAGACCTGACGAGCCGTGACCGATCGGTAAGGTGAGCACACGCCCTACAAACTCAAAAGTTCCCTATTGTACAAACAGAATTGTCAGCATTTCTTACAATTAGTTTCTGGCCAGGCACTTAAACTTTACCGACGCACTGAACTTCCTTGGTACCAGCTAACTAACAAGTTTGCTAAACTACCATTCCACGATGTAGCTTTACTTAGCGCTAATCCAATTTATGGTCCCTCACGTAACACTCAACTTCCCGACAACGGCGAAAATGTGTCTTGAACACTGCGGTTTTCTTGACTGAAGCCTCTCCACGATCATTCAGTGAAGGCGGTGCTGTTGGTAAAAGTTTTATTTGGTTACTTTTATGCTGCAGATATTTTTGACAGACCCGCGCGATGAAGTTGTCAGCTGTGCAAGTTCAATCCAACCAATAGTGTCCGTCAAAACACAAACTCGGATTCTCATTGGTCCCTCCACATATGTGCCCAGTTATCAAGACATGTGATTGGACATTGTTAACTGTCAATCAGCAGGTTTCATTCAGGGATGTTGGTTTTCGGCTGCCCGGGTCTCCCGCTGAAGAGCGCAGTACAGTTGTAGACGTGCAGTAGAAATTGTATAAACAAAAGTGACAATCACAGGATATAGACCTCCCTGCATGGAAACTATTATGGTATAATTTAAGGAGAAAGTCAAAAACAAATGCAATATATTTTAATTTTTTTCCTTGCATTTTGTGGCTATAGTTGAACTAAACAAAGCCAGCAAATGAAGCACTTCTGCTGGAGCGTTCTATCCCCTCTGCTCTTACAAAAAAAAAACAAAAAAAAAACTTGACAGTGATTGTGTTCAGCTTTGTTTGGCAATTTAACAGCATGCCTACAGCAAAAAATCCCAAATAGGCTACCTGTCTGATGCAAACAACAGTATGGTGATGTGATGCAAGAAACATGAAACTTTGGGGAGGTATTTCATGTCCTCCAGTCAGATCTTGACTTGCCACTATAACATAATTTTTTTATGTAAATGCACTCTTTATAGTGAAACCTCTGTGTGTGGAATGTTATAATTGTTCCAAGTGCTTTGGAAATGTTTAAGCTGTTGCTATGCCTTAGCAACAGTTTATCTTTTGTAGGTCTTTCTCCTCACAAAAAATAACAGAAAAGCCATGAGAAGTATTTACCTTTCTTCTTCCTTTTTACAGACAGCTGGGAAAATGCCAATCCTTTCTAAAGCCTCAGCACCAGAAGCGTTAGCCAGACCTGTGCAGCTTATGACAGGTACCACTCTGACAGCATGTTTTTCAGTCTGAATGTCAGTTTTCAAATGAATCAGTGCTACTGGAAAAAAAACAACACTTTATGCAATTAGACATTCTCTTGCTAATATTTTTAATTAAATGCCACACTTTCAACTGAGATATTTTAAATATTTCTGTGGCAAATCTTTAAGTCTCAAGTAACTCTTAAAGATTTCATCCATTAGCCTTTCTTAACCTCTTGAAATTCTGCACTCTTTATAGCGCTTTATTCCATTATTCCATTAATGTCTCATAATTCACAGCAATATGTACTTTTTACATAACTACCAATAGCCTTGTGTCAGTGTGTCTGAAATGACACTTTTAACCTTCTTTTTCAAATCATTCAAATAATTATTCAAAAAAGTCCCAAAGGTCACGTAGAAACTTACTGTATTGATAGTGGCATTGATTGCCACTATGTGGTCAAACCTCATTAAGAAAAGACAAAAGGAGACATGAGTTTGATTTTTATTTTTATTCATTTTTGTTCTTCAGTTCTGTGTTGTTATTGGTGTGAAATGGACACAGTATTGATATTAACAAGGTATTATTGACCTAGTTTGGTTAGTTTGTTTCCTTTTGTTACTCAAAGCTGTCCGATTCGCTGACTGTGACTGACATTACAGTTTTTATAGAGCTGTTTCATGTTATGCAGTCTCTCACCAAAAAGTTATTTTTCTTCAATGTTTGTACAGAGCCTAGTAACACACATAAGTGAAGCTATGTATAAAATTGCTTGTTTTGAATAGAATGAATAATAATATGGAAGCAAAAAATCTTGAATGCAAGATTTTTCTCTGTGAAGCGACTAGGAATAGAAGGCCACGACTGACAAATACAGTACATTCTATCTTCTACAATGAAGTTTTATTAATGAACTTTGTTGTTATACCATATAATATGATACAAAAAACAAATCTGAAACCTGGTCAACGAAATCGAGTAGACGCCTGCTTTATTTTTCAGTAGGCACATACTGCCATCATGTGGTTTCACATTAAATTGTTTTTCTACAATTTTCAACATTTGGTTCCAACACTGACGTTTCTGATTTGACTATCGCAGTCGGTACTGTTTAATACCAGGACTGCATTTTAAATTTAATTCCTCCATGAAACATGGAACCACTAAAGCACATTTATAATCTCTGTCACTATGTAGCCTATGCTGATAAGATTTTATGTCACATTTTCCATCCACTAGACTTGACTATTTACTATAAAATGCTTGATGCTTGCTTGCATGATGCAGTAGGTAGTGACATGTTTGTCCTTCACTTGGAGATATTTATCACATTGCCTAATAAAGTTTTACTGTCAATACACCTCAAGCTTTGGGAGATTTTAATGTCAGGCTGTTGGTAGATCCAAACATTTTATGTAACTCACCAGTGAAGATTTGTGGAGCAAATAATTTTGTTGACAGGTCAGATATGGTAATCTGGTTGGACACTCCAGAAGGACGTGTGGGTGTCAGTAAGGTCTTTGGAAGACGTGGGATGAGTACGCAAATAAACTGAAGGTAACCTGCTACATTGTCTAACATCTCCCATCGCTCTTTAAGGAAAGCATTAAAATAATCTAGTAATTTTCTAATACTACTGCCAGACACTGACTTAACTGGAAAAAAATAAAAATAAAAAAAACTAAGTTTTGACCCTTTCGGCACTCGTACAACGCGTCTCAATCGCTGACGTAGTTGACGTAGTGTCTTCAATAGTTGTGTTAGCAGATTTATCATTGTTAGCCGAAGAACATGAGTTACAGACTTAGATAGTCATATTTTATGCGCTCCCATTAAGCATATTGGTGTCTTCAAATCTACATCTTGGACGAAAATGACGGATTTGACAGATTCATTGAACAAAGAGGGCTGGTAGGTACCGGTATATTTAACGTAAGCTAACTAGCCAGATTGGTGTTGGCTAACCACACTTACCATAATATTTTATGTTACCTTGAGTTTTGCGAGTCTATATGGGTTTTTCAACTGGAGACGACCAACACACTTTACACGTATAGTAATAAGGGTAGAGTTATTACTGCATATAAAGCCAAATTCGAGCAATATCAATCGAGGTAAATAATATTAGCTAGCTAATATACACCTCGCATCCATTAACATTACTGTTAACGCCAGTGTTACCGTTCATAATAATAACACATGCGATTTTTCTGTCGTAATCAGAACATTAACGGTACATATAGGATGGACAAAATTATCTTAACGGAATCTTTATAGATTGCTGATCTCAGCGAAATTGCAAACCTCACAGCAGTACACATGTATAACCGCAACAAACCCTCGTGGGAATGAGATTATTCTCCAACGATTAATAAACATTTCAACAGCCATACTTAAAGCGCTCTCTTTTTCCACTGTTGTACAGTTACACAACAGTTGCTGAATTTGAGCACACACGTGATCGTAGTAAATGATCGGACTTCAATATGCAGAGAACTGTCGCACATATTGCTGTCTGACTTTATGGATGGTACTGGGGTTATTATGCGTCATATAGTATGTTGAAGACATGAGGGTGGCATAGCAACAGTGGCATTTTCCTCTCATTTAAGTATTGATTTGAAGTGATATTGTTAGGCAGGTTACATTTTCATTTGAATCCTCTGTCAGCCTCTTGTTCCTCATTGTCTTTGTCTCCTTACAGGTACCTCAGTGATGAAGGAATAGCAGAACTCACAGGTGGTGCTGAGAAACTAACGGCCAGTGACATAATTCGTATTGCGCTTGATGTAAGTTAATTTTGTTTCCAAATGTTGACTACTCTGCATATATATGCTGTAATGAAATTTTTGATGTATTCAATTTAAAGACACTGATTGCTAGTTGCTACCCTACAGTGCTTTTACAGATCTTATACGTTTAATTCTGTGACTCGACAAAATGTGAGGCAATCTGTTAATCGGTTTAGTATGAAACTGCCTGTATTAAAAAAAAGTTGCCACCTTCATTATCATTCAACTGAGACATAATGGAAGTGACCTCTGTTTGATAATTACAGCTAGTGCCAATATGTTTCAGCTGCATCAAGTTATTTAGTCCACACTGGTGCAGTGAATATCATCTCATTTCTTCTTTCTTTTTTCATCATTGGATTTTTTTTTACCCCTGATGGCAGAAGGATATACCCAGATGACAATGCCAGGACTCAGGGCTCAAATTATCAGAGTGGTTCAGGGAGCATGAGACATCGTTTTCACACATGAATTAGCCTCCACAGAATCTGACATTAACCCAGTTGCGGATCTTTGGCATGTGCAAGAGAAGACTTTACACAGTACCGTATTTTCCGGACTATAAGGCGCATCTAAAAGCCGTCAATTTTGTCCAAATATGACACTGCGCCTT
>JAQQAE010014837.1:0-12251 GCA_029823295.1 Pseudamia nigra
CACTGACTACTTTTCATTGTGTCAAAGTGTCATTTCTTCAGTGTTGTCCCATGAAAAGATATCATTAAATATCTGCATAAATGTGGGGGGGCATACTCATTTTTGTGAGATACTGTATGTAAAAGTACCGGTACACTGTACACTGCCTTTTTGTGGCTACTACATTGCACCAATTCATTTATTTGTAAAATGTTTTTGTTTTGTGTGCAAATATATTTATTCCTCATTACCATTTAGTGACAATCCTAACTTAATCAGTTACAAAACAAACAAAAAAGGACCAAAAAAATGTCAAGAAATGTAAACAACATGCATTGAAGTAGCATAACTGAAGCTTAGCTACTTCGACAGTGTGTGGAGGTGTATTGTGGAGATTTTGTCCACCCTGCTGCTAGTATTCCAATGGCTTGATCTTAGTCAAGTTGCCCCAGTTGTGGCATTCTTACAGATGTAATTTTCTCCAAAGCTGCGGTGTCTTTTTGTAGGATTAGTATTGGATTGGTTGCACAAAGGAATTGTAAGTTCTTTCACAGAACTGTGTTTTGAGACAAAGGACTACTCACACTAATCAGTTACGTTCGACTAAATTCCACATGATAGGAATTGTCATAAAGACATCCATGCATGTATTTGCACAACTAGTTTAATGAAGTGAGAAAACCTCTTCCCAAATTGGCCGAAAATAGAGTGGTGCATTATTAAATTCCATGAGTGTATTTAAAGTACTGATGTGCATGCCAGTGTTAGAGGTGACAGGTTATACTTCACAACTCTAGAAGTCACAAAAGTAGCCTGCACCAGCCTTTATCTCAAACTGAAAGCTCCTCTTTTCTCTTTTACCCTTGTTTCTCCTTACTGGCCTGTCCCTCTGAGTCTCCTTAACTTGCTAATGAGGGCAGGCCCATAATGCCCCACACTCTATCAATGATAGATTACAGTGATAACTTTAATCAATTTTAACAGTCAGAACTTTACAGATATTAAAATGCTGATCTCTGCACCTATGGCGCCCCTGAGATCAGACCTTTTGCTGTTTAAAAGGGACAGGTAGCAAATCTTAGATGGAGAAAACATGTTACGACCTTTCCTCCACCTTACTGTCTCTCTTCCTCTGCTTTTATGCCACAGTGGGCCCCATATAGGAAATAGAACATTAATTATAAACTGGTTGATCCCACGGGCAGCTCAGAATGGCCTCTGCACAGTAAAACCCCAGAATGACCCTTCCTGTGGGTTTTATTCAGTATGCAGCCAGGTCCCTAGATGAAGATCCCAGGGCCCTCAGAAGGCAGGACCCTTATGGATTTTACCCCAGCTTTATTCAGGCATATCGTAGGACAGCCTCAATATGATCCTTTAAGCTAATAATGTTATGGTCACTAATTACTGTCAAGCAAATCCCAAGGGCAGCTCCTGTTTGCCTCTGGAGTCCTTATGGGATGACCACGGTGGATGTTAAAGTCATTTTTAGTCTGGCTTCTCTAAGGACAGCTTTTTGTAACTTTATTAGGACATACAGTAGCTGAAAGCAGTGTTGTTCCGATAGGGCCCTTTTGTGCTTTCAAAGACCCCTCTGGCTGTTCCAGTAATTATTTTATGGCATGTCCTCTTACTGGCCCCTGTGAGTAAATTATACACACAACCAGTGGTTTGATTTGAAAAAAAAAAAAAAATTTCCACATTGTACATTAATACCAGAAGAACGCATATGGAATTATGTAGTGAATATGCAAGTGTTAAAAATCCCAGAGCATATTTTGTATTTTAGATTGTCCAAAATTCACACATTTAGCTTCACATTCTCTTATCAGATTCATGAAGTTCACCTGAAACATGTTTTCAAATTACAGGCGTGTCTTGTCAGGAGTTAATGAGTACTATTTCTTGCCTTCTTAACGTGCTTTAGACCATCAGTTGTCTTGTGCAGAAGAAGGGTGGGTAGAGTCAATAGCCCTGTTAGTGCTACTACAATGACTGGACAAATCCATATTACGACAAGTACAATAAGTAATCATAGACTGTCTTTACTTAACTGTGTGTTTCTTGAAACAAATGAAATGAAACAAAAGGAAAACCAAAAGCTACCTCTCCTGCACAAGATAAGTTCACTAGAATTACTAATTTGCAGCATTGTGGATAGTGCTAAATGATTTTGACATCAAACTGATGCCAAAACAGTCTTTTCTCTTTACTTAACTGAGTGTTTCTTGCCATATTATTGATTTGTACAGTAGTTGCAGTAGCACTAATAGAGCTATTGACTCTGTATCCACCCCAGACGGTCTAAATAACATTAAAAAAGCAAGAAATGGCATGAATTAACTCTTGACAAGGCACACCTGCAATTTAAAAACTGTTCCAGGTGATTACCTTGTGAGTCTGATGAGAGAATACCCTGAGCATGCAAAACTGTAATCCAAGCTAAATGTGGCTACTTTAGACAATCTAAAATATGAAACATGCTCTGGGTTGTTTAACACTTTCTTTTTTTTTACTACATAATCCAACACCTTCTTTCACAGTTTTGATGTCTTCAGTATTAATGCGCAATGTTGAAAATGAGGAATTTACAGTGAAAGAGAAGGAGTGTCCAAACCTTTGACTGGCAGTGTGAACAAAAGTATTGGGACACTTGCACTTACAGGAACTAGGACAGTGTGTTCCAGGTCCATGGGGATTGTTATTTGAGCTGATTCAAATTTTCAGTCATATGAACACAATCAGGTATAATAAATTAAATTAACAAATAAATCAACATAATGGAAAAAAAATTATACTATGAAAATGAACAAAGTATCAAGAAAACAAAAGAAGAAACAGACCAGGATAAGTTGGCTCAGTTAGTAAAGGACGACCTGTCCTTTTTTGTTCATTATTTGTTCACTTTATTTATTATGTTATTAGGTTGTGTGGCTTTGCTTTATCATATCATTCATTTTTGCTAAATTTATTTCATTTTATTTATTTATTTAGTTCATTGCTTTAGTGCTTTGGATCAAAAATTTACAGCAACTCAAACATAATAAGGACATTAGGGCATGAAGTTCTCCTTGACTTGAGAATGCTACAAAATCTGTCCATGAGAAACACCATAATAAT
The DNA here is from genome assembly GCA_029823295.1 of Pseudamia nigra. Classification (NCBI taxonomy): domain Eukaryota; kingdom Metazoa; phylum Chordata; class Actinopteri; order Kurtiformes; family Apogonidae; genus Pseudamia; species Pseudamia nigra. The sequence continues at coordinate 3,100 of JAQQAE010014837.1, forward strand.
GCCCAAATGGAAAGAGATATAATTAAATTACTGTTGGCTGAGTTGGAAGCACTCCGATGCATATATTGTACTGCATTAAGGTCATATCAGGAAACGACGGAGTCAGTTATTTAAAATTTTTTTATGGGCATAGTTTAGTATTTTATTTGGAAACGTCCTCACACTACAGATCAACATCAGACTGACATCAGCTCTTAGTTTTCAGCAGGACCCCTGAGGGAATGTCAGGGTAGTAGAGTTGTCGCTTTTCACTTTCTTAGGTGAGAACAGGAAATATCAGACAGGAACAGAAAAAGGCATTGACAAAGAAAAGGGCAGATGGCGAGACAGGGGGCATCTCGAACATGGTAGTAAGAGAAAAATGAAGAAGCGGAGACAGCAGACTCAAACGCCGCCGAGCTGATCCTCATTCCACAGCCTCGGGTTGATCTCCCTTCATGTGTCTGAGTGTCTAATTGAAGCCAAGTGATAAACACAGAGGAGTTCTTACAGTGGGATAGCACAGGACACACTCTTTCAGTGTTGGCTTTTTGCTGCTCCAATGTTTTGTTCCTTAAATTAGTTCAAGTTTAATTAATAATCAATTACTTAACCACTGTTACTGCAGAATTTATTTCCTGACCATGTTTGAATTACTGGAGCCTTCCAATTTGTTAATTTAATTGAGAATCATTATACTGTATTTTAGTATAGATAATGTAGCAACAATATAAATAATTGGGTCACACAGTGCTGTGAAAAAGTATTTAACCCCTTCATGATTTCTTTTTTTGCATATGTCATCCTTAAACCTTTCAGATCATCAAACCAATTTTAATGCTAGACAAAGATAACCCAAATAAATAGAAGATGCAGTTTTAAAATGATGATTTCATTTATTAAAGGAAAATAGCTATCCAAACCTCCAAACGTATTTTCCCCACACACCGAGTAACTGGTTCTGACACTGTTGGTGGCAACAACAGACAAGCATTTGCAATAACTGGTAATAAGTCTTTCACATTAATGTGGAGGACTTTTGGTCCACTGTTCTTTACAGAATTGTGTCAATTCATCCACAGTGCATGTTTTTAAAGTATGAATGGCTTACTTTAGATCATGCCACAGCATCTCAATCAGATTGAAGTCCAGACCTTGACTAGGCCTGTTCAAATCTGTTTTTTGAGTCATTCAGAGGTAGACTTGCTGGTGGGTTTCAGATCACTGTCCTGCTGCATAACACAAGTGTGCATGAGCTTGAGGTCATGAACCAAGGACCAGACATTGTCTTTCAAGGTTTTCTAGTAGGGAGCAGAATTTGTGGTTCCCTCAATTACAGCAAATTGTCCAGGTTCTGAATCAAGCAAAGCAGCCCCAGACCATCACATACCACCCATGTGTTTGACTGTTGGTATGATGTGCTTCTTATGAAATGCTGTTGTAGTTTTATGCCAGATGTAGTGGCAGGCACACATTTCAAAAAGCTTAACTTCTGTCTCATTAGTCCACAGAATTTTTCTTTCAAATGTCTTGGGCTCCACAAGGTGTTTTTTGGTAAATGTGAGATAAGTCTTTGTGTTTGTTGATCAGCAGTGTTTTTCACCTTGGAATTCATCCATGGATACCATTTTTCATAGTGTCTCTTACTGTTAAGTCATGAACACTGACATTAGCTGAGGTAAGTGACACCTGCATTTCTGTCCATGTTGTTCTGGGTTCTTTCGTGACCACCTCTTGGATGAGCCACCGACATGTTCTTAGAGTAATTCTGGAAGCCACTACTGTAAAGTTTCACACCGTGACTCACTGGAAACTCAAAGAAATGGCTTTGCAACCCCTTCCAGAGTGTTCTCAAATTTCTTTAGATCATGGCATGATTTGCTTCTTTTTGGGATCTTTTAGCCCACAAAAATTTGCCAAAAAATATGGTTAATCATAGTTAATTCATGGTTTAATAAGCATGGGGCTAATACTTTTTCACAAAGAAGCAGGTTTGGGTAGTTTTTTACTTAATAAGTGAAATCATCACTCCCAAACTGCATTTTTCATTTACTGTTTTTTTTTTTTTAATTTTACCTTATTTAACCAGGAAAAGACTCACAGAGCTTAAAAATCTGTTTTACAAGTTTCCCAGCCTGGACATCGGTAACAATACAGAAATTACACAGAAATTATACAAAACTGTTCACCCATACAGTACAACTAGAGACTTCGCTCAGTACCTGTGACTCATGATCCAACAGGTGGACACAGAGCCTCCATCAGTGTTTCACTGTGTGCATAGAAGCACACGCTGCAACACAGATGAGGATGACAGCTGTTCAAACCTATGAGCTCCTCATCTTGGTAAATAATGGATTCTTCCATCAGTCAAAGTGATGCTGACTTTGATACACTTGTGTTTTTGACAGATGCAAATTCAGCACAGTGCATCATTGACCCAGCATATATTACCGTGATGTGCACACTAAACTCTCCCACATTCTGTTTTGTTTATAAGCTGTTTGTTGTAAAGTCTGTAAATTTGAGGTCATTGTCTTAATGATCCATTGTGTGTTTTTGCTACAGAATCAGCATGAACTTTGTAATTTCTGAAGTTTCCCTCACAAACCAGTTTGTGTGATCATGTGCGAAGAAACACTGGACTCTGATATAACATGAGCAAATAGCTCTCAGGTTCTGCATTTCATTAGGATTTTTTGCACCTGCATATGATCAGCGCTAAATCTTTAGTGGATATATCACAAAAAAGGAGCAGACTGCCTGCACTAAAGCAGATCATTTCACAAAAATTTGGATAATCATTATTACCATAATCATTATATCTATTTACAAAAAGTGCTGAGGATAGATAACTTACCAAAAGCAGGGGAACAGCTTAAACAACATGCAACAGTAATTTAAATTTGTTGCTTTCAGTACATTAATTTGGCCTAAGTGAGTCCAGAAATATCTCATACACTCAATCCCTGTTGGGAAAAAACCTGATGTAGGAATCAGTTATTACAGCTCTGTCTCCAAACCAAAATGTACCCTCATCTTCACTGACCAAACATGTATTTAGAGTATATCTGCTTACTCTGTATAGCTCTGTATATACACAACTATTCATAACCCACATGTATTCTGACCTTATCATGGAGAGATTTATAGAGTTGAAAGGTGCTGTCCCATGAAGGGGAGTCTGTTTATACACAGATCTGTCATGTTGACATATGGTTGAGTAGAAAATGTCTCCGAGCTATGTAAACAGCCTGTCACATCTAATACAAATATAACTCACAAAGAGTAGCCTTTGTCCAATTTGCCCAATTTCCAAATATGTGAGTTGAAAGATTTTAGCCCAGGAGACTTTTCCACCAGTGGTGTAGGTGGGGGTTTGACCATTTTTCCCTGACGGAACCACAGCACTGCCTTTAATCCTCCTGCTGCACCAGCACCACAGGAGCTGTCCAAGGTACTGAAACCAGTTTGCGGCTGCTGTAATTACTCCTCTTCAGTAGTGAGACATTCCCACCAGTGCCACATGTTGGTTTAATCTGATTATGTGATTATACCCATCCTACGTTGGTCTGCTGGTGGGTGATTAATTTCCTTGTGGACTTTGACTGTGTCAAAATTTTAAAACAAGACAGAATAAAGCTCTGTGGGCCTTTTCCGCTGTAATTAATTTATGTGTGGAGGAAGTGAAGAGCAGACATTTGGAAGGAGCCCAACCAACAACCCAGATATATGCATACGTGGTGAAAAGTGAGGCTTCCTTGTGGTTTGCAGGGCTATATCCGCCCTAAGGGTTTATAGCAAACATTTAATTTGCTCTTACTCAAACCAACATGGAACAAATGGAGGCTTTACACCCACAGGTTGACATCACCCTGACAAGCATAGTCCAGAGACAGAGAGCAAAGTCATTTCAAACAGACTTTTAAATGTCTGCCTTCAACTGCACTGTTTTGCTGTCTCTCTCACCACTCCTCATGTTCAGAGCATCAGACAGATGATGTTACTGACTGCCTGGTGAAAGTACATTTAGCACCCAAGAACATCCTGTATGAATATTTGAAAGAAAATAACATAAAAGAATAAATCATATCAGTCTGTTAATGCAAGAGCTGTTTGCTATTAAAGTAATGAACACTGTCTCAATACTATATATATGTCCACTTATATATTGAGACAAGGTCAATGTATAAGTATCTTACAAAACAATCTTGTCTTGATTGCTTTTCTCTTCTTGTGCCATACTTTATTTCTTTCCTCCCCAGACAGACACCCATGATGATGCTGCATTGGCAGCCTTTGTATTTTCGTCTAAACTAGGTACCTTTTGAAATCTAACCCCTCTCAAATAAAACAACTAAATCAGCACAAAAAGAACTGGTGGGCCTTTGGTCAAGGGCACTTCATCTTGAGATAATGCATGCCAGTGTGTGTTGACTTAAAATAAATCACTACATATTTCTTGTTGTGTCTCCAGGGCAATAAAGTGGCCACATTACAACAAAAATAAAATGTTATCTGTTTCTTGTCATGCAGGTAGCTGTGGTTGTATATTTCCAGTTTCTCAGGCTCTGATTCACCTCATGTATTTAGCTGTCAAAGAGCTCTCACATGCATGCCTTTGAGTACACAAAAAAAAGAAACCAAAATCCATAGACTCAGCATTATGATAAAATAATCTAGTTAATTAAGTTTTTGCTTTTTAATTGATGTGAGTAAGGCCAAAATCAACATTAATGCTCCCTCCAGAGACCTTTGTCTGTCAACACAAATTTAAAATGCAACGTGGGTGGGATTGATGAGGCAGCAACTGCACATTTAATCCTCAAAGATGATGTGTTGGAAGCAGCAAAGTGGGCAGCACGAGGATCTGAGCAGCTTTGACAAGGGCCAAAATGTGATATTATACGGCCGGGTCAGAGCACCCGTTTGTTGAGAGTTTCTAATATGCAGTGGTTAGTGTCCACCAAAAGTGTTCTTTGGAGGGTTATCATACAACTTTTTATGCTTATGACACTAAGTTTATGGGAATGGGCAATTTACAGCTGTGTTTTTAGAAATTTGTAGACGTTCACTTCAAATTTGCTTGATGTTATATATTATATATGGACACAGGTGCTAAAACCAAGGCCCCACAGTGCCCCAATGCACTTTGGGTTTTTTATCTAGTGTATCAAATTTATAATGACCATACACATGCACAAAAAAATAAATCTTATGCTGAAATTGGTATATGGGTCGAATATACAAATATCCACTTTTGGTTTGTTGTTTTTGTAGGACTGTAAGTAAAAATACATGTGCACAGCATAAACACATAAAAACCAGTACAAAAAGGCTTCAAAAGGCAAAAATCCATATCGATAGTGATGCCCATTCCTTAGGCAAGAAGAAGTCCAAACAATAGTTTTGACACGTGCTGTATGAAATCTGCCGTAAGTGGTTCTGAAACTGAAATGATTGTTAATGTGTGAATTGGTTCTGTTCTGATTACATATTTATGGTCATTATGATCTGATGACACAACAAAACCAAGGTGCTTAAAAGTTTTGTTGATTTTTTAAAAAAGTATTTTCTTGACAACTGCTGTAAGTTTCCATCAAGTTACATCTTTCACTGCTAGCTACTGATCGAAGTGCACATGTTCTTGCTAAGGCATCAGAAAATGATGACCTTAAAAGTTGGTCAACATTAACCATATCCCTTTGTCCATTAACTGAGGTGTATGGGGAACACTGCACTGAACATAGAGAGGAAAGCCAGGACAATGAATGTTCTGGATGCCCACAGACATCAAAAACTTCTGAAAACATTAAGCAATTTTTTTGGAAAGAGCACCAACTCTTCAGAATAAGAATGATTGCAGAAATGATTTCCACTAATAAAGAAACAATTGGGTAAGTTTTTGTATGAAAACTTGAACACAACAAAAGTGTGCGCCAAAGTTATCCCCAGACTTCTGACTCCTGATCCAAATGAAAAACACAAGCAAATTTATGGAGATACTTTGGAACAAATTGAAGTAAACCCATAGTTATATAGTGGTAACATGTTAATAAACTTTAATTTTCCAATATGATCCTGAGACAAAACAACAGTCAGTGCTTTGGAAAACACCACCACCAAGAATGAAAAAAGCATGACAAAGCAAGTCCAAAATTCGAGGCCATGTTGATTGTTTTTTTTTTACATTACAGCATTAATCTTGTTTTTAGCCATATGTCCTGCTGCTGATTGTGCTTGTTGTTCCTTGATGTTGCACATATACAGCATGTAAACGTAAAGAAAACTAGGTTTAAATCATGTTTTAAATTTCATGTATACAGAAAAATGTATACTACTCATGAATGGCACCAAAATGAGATTGACTTTTTTGGCCATATTATGTAGTCCAAATATGATTTGGATTTATTATTAATGCCCTTGTGTCTTATATAAACATGGAAAAGAGTAAACGTACATGTTCCTCTGTAAAGCAAACTGTAGCAGTTGGCAGGGCTTTTTGGCTCAGGGAGCGCCATGACAAAAAGACAACAGTCATAGAGAGCTGTATTGCTTTTTTGTTGCTGATGAATGAGACTCTAACAGTTTTGACAGCTCCCCGCACATACAGTGAGCTTATGATGGAGATAATGTCTGCTGTAAGCCATGAACATGTTTTAAATATTTAAGGAGTGTAAAAATACAGGTGCTACAAACAGCAGAATAAAATGAATCCATATCCTGTATATTAAACTTTAATGACTATGAGTCAAAGAGAAAAAGATGTGGCGTTTCTGTATCTGCACACACTTGTGGCTCTGGGTGTGTTTGTGAATCTATTGGGCACATGTGTATGAAAGTTTCATGGCCGCTTGGTTTGTACTGTTTGTTTCTCTCGCAGCATCGTTGTACATATACTGTATGTGTGCATTCACATGCATACGACTCAGAGAGCAAAGGCAAGTGCATTTTTATATGTGTGTGTGTGCGCGCGTGTGTGTGTGTGCTATGAATATTTGATGTACTGCTCAGTATTCATGAGGCTGAAAGAGACCGAAGCAAAGATAGAGGAAGAGATAGAGGAGAAGTGGAAAAGGGGATGATGGGAGATTTAAATCATCCAACAACAGCATATGGTTACTACAATACGGCCATAACACTATAGTCCTTTAATGTGATTATGGTCACAGATGTACGCCTGTCTACATTCCCCTGGTAAAATGTAGTCAAATACAGAGACAGAAAAGAGTTTTCCTCAAGTGCCTTTTATTAAAATAAACATACAATTAATTTAATGAACAGAAGTGACTCCATAGTAGATAAAAATCTCATGGACTTTGGCTCTTCAGTTAGCTTTAAAATGCATGCTATCCTTCCCCATCTTTCTCCATTTAGTGCAAATCAAAAGACTAACTAGAAAGCACTCAGCATTTGGAATCACATACATATCATAATTAGTTCAATTGTTATTCACAACAAATAATATTTCCATAATGGTGGTTTTCCTCTGGATCAAGCTCTGTAAATATTGACAATACATCAAATCCGTGAGCACATTACTGAATCTGTAGACTTTCCACTACAGTTTGGTGTCAGATTCATGTCTATAGCTTTATTTATTACCTTACAGTAGCTATTTTTCTGTAACCCCTGTAAGTATAAACATTCTGGATCACTACATCCACAATATTTCCCATATCTGGATCAAACTTTGTGGTTTGATAGACTCTATTATGCTGTTATTTTTTGTTTTTGGCTACATTTTCTGGGTGTTATTTGTGACATCACAAAGACAAATGTTGAATTTGTGAATCTCACACTAGTGAAGAATCCTTTAAAAATTTTCTGGATCCAGGCAATGATCCAGATCACTCCCATAATCTAATTGATTGGTCTTGTGCCTGACATACAGTATCCTGAAAATTTCAACCAAATCAATGCATACTTTTGGAGCTGCGTTGTGGAGAAACAAATAGATAAGTAAACAAACACTGACAAATACATACCCTCCTTGGCACAGGTGATTACTAACAGTGACATGTAATTACAGCTGTCAATCACACAAGGAGTTAAATGCATTTCTCCTTTTCGACCACTACAATAAGAATATGCTGCAGGGTAAGTGAAGAATCTTTGCCCAGTGACACCAAGAAGCTATCATTCTGTATATTCAAACCTGTAAGACGCTATATACTGTCTTTAATAAGCTGACTGCTGTTGAAACTAATACCTATGCAATAAGCCAATGTAGCTTACCGTAAATGAATTTTACAGTAAAGCATTTGTGCACAAACCCAGTTTCATCATTTGAATATTTCAGCAATAGAACATGTACATTGTTATAGCAGCCATCAGTTTGAATAGTGATATTGCCTGAATGATGCAGCAAATCAACATATTGAGTCCACACACATATACACATGGTGAAATAAGTAGTTTATTGGATTTCACTTTACTCTCTCAAACATTTAAGAACTTCTTAAACAGTGCTGCTTTAACAGCAAGAACTGTAACACTCACATTAGTGCTACTGTCTGGTTTCATTATACAAACGAGAAACAAAAGAGCCACACATTCACTGAAGTCAGCTGTTCACAGCTTGTGGGCAAAAAGGAAGTGCAACTTTAGAGAGTGTGAAACACAGCTACTGTTATCTAGCACTTTCAGCATTACTTGCAGTATTGTTGGTTTTGCTTTTTCCTAAAATGACAGAAAATTCCACAACCTCGTAGCAAAACCAACAGAACTCTGAGTACCTGTTAATTCAATAGTTTCTTGAATGTTTTCCAAAAATCAAATGAATAAACAGGGGAACTGCTACACAAACATCACTGTGGGTTTGATAAAATGCATGTTTAATATAAGATGTGTTTCTAGCTGGCTTTTCCAGAGTGTAAGCATGGCATCATGTGTGATGTGATATTACTGTGTGATTACAAAACCCTCAGTGTGGGTGTTACGGCCCTGTGGCCCAGCGTTTCCTGCTTTCTGTCTTTAATCCTTCCCTGTGTGAATTTTCATCATGCACATTTAACTGTGTGAGCCCCTGCCTGAGATTGGTGCCTGCCCTTGCTGCCAGCTACACCTTTGCCACACCCCGTCGCCATGATTGGCCCAGTGCCCCCCAGTCTGCCAGCCAATTGGCAGTGAGCAAATACTCCCTTGAGGGGCCGCAGAAGCGTTGTTTGATT